>CBVK0100352499.1:0-20944 GCA_900067695.1 Picea abies
AATGGAAGGAAATTTGTAAAATGAAGTCTCATGTTCGATTCTCACCTAGATTTACTCATGCGCCATTCTTGCGGGCTGGGTGGTTACACCTGGGGTTATAGTGGTAGCTGACGGGGATCGTGAGTTGCCAATTCCTCGAGTAATATATATATATATATATATATATATGAAATATAATTCACCCCACCTTTAACAGATTAATATGGATACATTCAATATTTGTTTTAGTTGTTTAAATGGATACATATTGTTAGTTTTGAAGTGTACTATCAATGAATTCAATGCACTTTATTTTGTTTTATAGATCATTAAAAATTAATGTATCAAAATATTTTTCAATGTAGAGTTGAAATCAATGTACTAAATTACTTTTAATGCATTAGGAGAACGAGAGCAATAGGGATTGAGAAAAGCACCATCAATGATTGAATGGTGGAGGAAGCCATTGTAGTTTTCTTGATACAAAATTGTTGAAAAAAGAACAGGGAAATGAATCCAGTGGACTTGAAAGATCACGATAGAATATTCTTATACGTTAACCATTAGTTAATAAGAGTTACTTAAATAATCATCCTGCAGGCAAAGAGTGCCTCTCGGCGTAGGTTTACAGAATAAGCTCACTTACCCCATAAGAAATAGGTAAATGAATTAGTGCCTCTCGGCGTAGGTTTACAGAATAAGCTCACTTACCCCATAAGAAATAGGTAAATGAATTTTCCCGACAGGTTTTCTCAACTCGATTCACCATAGATTTCTCGTGTTTAACTTAGTAATAAATGTCTCAGCGATTTTCCTATCATCATTTTTTAGGAAGTTGTGGAATTCTTTAGATTTTCATTACACGAAAAATAATTTTTCTGGTCCCCCTATTTATAATCCATCTGCAGCAGCATTCAATGTTTCCTAACATATTGAATAGTATCCGCCCATATAAGACTTGAAGCTACTTCAAAAACAGCTAAAACCAACAATATCAACCTGTCGTCATAATATATACATAATATCTATAAAGTATTAATAATACAAACAAACAAAGTGAGACAACACGAACAAAATTATAGAATTCTAAATAATCCCTTAGTTTCTAAAGATCCCATTCTATAGAGCAATTCAATGTCATTTGAAGTTAATCATGGTAGTCATCATTATAAATTTTTAAAAAACTATGTGCCACCAATATTGCAATATGGTTTTCACTTTATTTATAATAAATAAACAATAGTGAAACATATGATAATAATAAAAAATAACTCTATTACCATATACTATAATCAAAAAATTATTAATAAGTATATTAGTTGTTATAATCAAAATTATATTAATAATTGTATTTATGATTAAAAAGGCAATTACAAATTTTGAAACGTTTAAAAAAAATTAATGTTTTAAAAATTTACTTTTCTATTATTTAAAATAAGAAAAAAATAATCATATTTAAAATCTAATAAAAATTATTTTGAGTTAATAAAATAGCAAATATTAATTATTAATATTACTAAATTATATTTTTAACCTTCTTAATCTTGTAAGTCATAAAAATTTAAAATAACAAAAAAAAATATTATGTTTAAAATCTAATAAAAATTATTTTGAATTAATAAAATTGCAAATATTAATTATTAACATTAAGAAATTATATTTCTGACCTTTTTAATTTTGTAAATCATTATGATGATTTTAAAAAACTTTTCTCAATACTCAAAAATACAATTTCAAAGAAATTGAAACAATAAACTAATTAATAATAATAATAATAATAATAATAATAATAATATTAAAAATAAAATAATAACAAACTAAAAATTAAAATTATAAAACTAAACTAACTTTATAAACTTAAAATTCAATATCCACAATATAAAAATATGTCTGTATTACAATTCCGACTTATCTATAGGTCAAAAAGTGCCCTCATAAAAATATGCCTATAGCCTATATTACAGCTCCGATTTACCTATATGTCAAAAAGTGCCCTCGGACTTTATATATCTGAAATTGATGTTCACTTTAGATATCTCATGTTGATCTTTATTAAGTTCTTATTAAATCGTATATGTTATGTCATACGAATTGTCAAAGTGTTAAGTTCGAGTTATATTATACCAGGTTTGCTTATAAGTGGCATTTGACAAAAACATTATGGAAATTGATGCTTTTCATTGATAATAGAAATTCAAAATATATATTCTACTAGAACCATTAGACTATATATAATTGGTGAATGAATATATATTCTACTAGAACCATTAGACTATATATAATTGGTGAATGAATAATTATATCAATAAATAAGTGGTATTTGACAAAAACATTATGGAAGTTGATGCTTTTTATTAATCATAGAAATTCAAAATATATATTTTACTAGAACCATTAGACTATATATATAATTGGTGAATGAATAATTATATTAATAAATCAAAATGATAAAGTTTATAGTGATAATTTCATAATTGATTTTTTTTTTTTAAATATATGAATTTTCTTAAAAATATCATTTATATAAATGAATAATTAATGGGATATATGAAATCTAACTACAATATGCTAATAAGAAATTTGGGCATTGAACATTGTGTAGATGCGATCTAAATTGGATCTCCATAACAATGGGATTGGTTATTGTCTTAAGTATTAGAGAATCAAGATTCAAGACTATGGATGAGGTAGGAAACATGGTTGATGATGTGAAGGGCCCCATGTTAAGTATGGGAAAGTCAAATTATGAAAATAAAGAGAATGGAAAAAAAGATGTGTGTATTAAAAAAACAAAACATGAGAAATTGTTCCTCAAAGTGATTATTAAGAAAACATAAGAGATGAAAAGTTAGGGGAAGCTTAGGAGTTGGGGACCCATGGCCTTCCAACAAACCCCCTAGTTGAACCATTCTCCTATTTATTCATGTTCCACAAGAAATAGGGATTCTTTGGAGGAAACTGAGAGAAATTGCTACCAAAATTCCCATGTGAAGTCTGAGAATGCACTAGAGACCTAGAGGGTATTGTAACTTGCACATTGTTGAGAAATAAAGAGACTAACCAAAGCCAATTGAATGCTCATTTTCCCATTTGGATTTCCCAAGAAAATACCATGTTAATGGGCTGATGAATTTCTATATGTGTTGTGTTAATTTTTGTATGTGAGTTAATGGAAGTTTCTCTAAGTGTAAATTGTTATTTGAGTTCTTTTTAACTTGGTTTGAGTATCCATTTCCATCTATAGTTTTGTTGATTTCCTTCATGTTTTCATTATCCATTAGAAAATGAAAAATACCAACCGTTGTATATTAACCTCCATTCAATTTACTTTCATATTACATATGTATGGTTACCCTTAATTGACTATTGCGCTATTTTAGTGAGTTTCTAGTTATATTTGGTAACCTAGTGATTGGTGAAGCCACATACACTACAATTTGTTGCTTCTCATGGATATACACAACAAGTTATCAAGATTATGAGGCCATATACATTTCCTAAGTGAGGATTGAGGTTGTACTTAGGTCGTACAGGGTGTAGACATCGTGACTTGTTGCATACATTTCTTTGGGATTGCACAAGGTGAGGCTAGGCGTGCTAGTGGTGGTGGGTTGTGCCATTTGGGAAATGGCCAATGGACTCGTAAGATTTGTTTTTTATTTGTTCTCTTTCAAACATTTAGGCATGTAGTGAATTGCATTAATCCCTCATTTCATACAGCCTTATCATATGATTTAATTTGTGTCCATTTCTTATATTTTAGGTCATGATTATTACTTCTATGTTTTACATATTTTCCATCTCATATACTATTTCATTGAGTGGTTTTTAAGTTGAAAGGGAGTTGATTGTAAACATGTAAATGAACATTTTCTTGTATTGGAAACTTGAGTTGAAGTCTCAATACATACAACTGATAAGAGCAGGTGAAGGTTCATTGAGCTAAGATTTTTTGTGTCCCAACATTGCATAGAAAAATAATCAAAGAACATGGTACTAATATAATTTAACAATATAGTTTGCATCTCTCTCATTGAAAGAATTTGGTGTAATTGAAGGAGATTATAAATTTCTTAGGATTTCATGTTGGTAAAACAAATTGGCTATAAGGCTATCATTTTTGGATCATATTGTATCATAGCACAAGTTTGGACATACTTGAAGAGACCTTTGTGGTAAACACCCACGGTGACTACCAAAGAAGTGGAAAAAAATTACTACCTGACCTAGAGAGAAGTAGAGGACCAACAATGATAGGAGGTCCTTATGAAGCAGAGGAAGAAGAATAATATTTGGTCAAGTTTAGTCAACTAGAATAGAGCATTTCCTTGCTAACATAAATGGTAACACAACTACTAGTAACAAAGGGAAATTAATCATCCTCAACAAAGTCTTGGCATGGAGACCATAAGGCTAACCTAGAAGATCCCAAGAAAAGGGAGAATGAACAAGAGTTGGATCTCAAAAATGAGATAGAAATGGAAGAATGAAACAATCGTCTAATGCATGTACTTTTCCATGTAGAGGAAAATGTGGAAATCAAGTTGTATGTAGGAGAAGTCAATGTCGTTGGACCAAAATAGTGACTATGGCATATGGAGATGTACTTCAACATACAAAAAGTCACCGGGAAACAAAATATTTCATTTTCCTGATTGAATGTTGAAGGCCATTCTTTTTCATGGTGGGAGAGTGATGTAGTGGGAAGAGCACTAAAAAATGAACCATTAGTGGCAAATTGGGAAGTGTTAAAGGAAATTATCAAAGTCCAGTTCTACCTAATTGGATATGAGAAGAGATAACATATTGTGCAGCATTACTTTAGGTAAAGGCAAGGGAAATAAATGCAATAGATCACTATATAGTTTAGGAAGAGGGATACTCAACTAGGTGTCTCTCTCAAAATCCAAGTTATGTTGATCAAGTACTTAGGAGCATTTTTTTCTTAGATTCAACAACAATTGATGTTGTTCAAGCCTAAGAAAATCGATGAAGTAAGTGTTCGGGCATAGTACCTTGAAAGAGACAGGAAGAAGAAATAGTCTAGCAAGCATAAGCCAATAGAACCACGAGAACAACAAAGAAAATGGAAGAAAAAGAAGAATTGGATGGAAAATAAAATTTAGGCATCAAGACAAGAAGAAACATCATATGTCAAGCAATGTAAGGGTTGTGATAAAAAGGGACACATTGTGGAAGATTGTTGGAAATTATACCTTGAGAATTTCCTCAGGCATTTCCAGAAGAAGAAGAAGAGGGAGGCTTTGAAAACTATAGGTCTCATGAACAAGGTGGATAGTATATCATACCTAGAAGGAAAGATCAATTCCACCACTCTTTAGAAGAAATAAACATTGATTGGTTGCAGTCAAAAGGGAGAGAAATAGAAGTTAGAGTTTTTTTTGCATCAAGATCCACATAAAATGAAGCAAGGTGGATTATTTGTTTGTTCTTAGTTGACAATCCAATTTGATATTTGCATAGTTGGTCGATAATATTTTCCTAGAGAGTCATGAACATCCATAGCCATAACCCTCTAGGCTAGGTAAGACATGACATAGAATTGAGAGTTGGAAAAAAATGTAGATTTAAGTTTTCCATTAACCAAAACTTTGTCGATGAAGTGGTTGCAATTGTAGTTACTTTAGACATGTGTGGAGTCATCTTGGGAAGATCATACCTCTACATGAGATATGTTATATTCACTGATCCAGATTGGATCATTATATTATTTTTCATCTATATCAATGTTTTATGGGAGAAAAAATTGGATAAATCAACTTGTAGATCAATTTTAGCAGTTGGTCCAAATTTGGAAATTTGGGTACAAAAAATCGTCTAAAATATTTCAGATCCATTTTGAGGAAGAAAAAAACAATTTTTTGTGGTCCAAAACTTAATATGGCACTACGTTCTATATTCTACACACTGATACCTTTCCAATGATGCAATAATCACCTCAATCATAGTTTGTATGCGAAAGTTATGCCTCTCACAAGTTGACCCACCATATTGGTCATGATGGTGTGAGTGGATGCCATGGAAACCCTCATTACTTAAACATGTGTGGATAGGCACATGGTGGCTCTAACATGAACCTCCTCATGGTGGCTCTAGCAATCAAGCTTACAGTGTTTGGAGAAGTTGGAGGCTCGAACTCAGGTATCAAATTAGAAGGGAAATCGAGATAAAATGAAGACCCAGAAAAGGAGTCATGGAAAGAACCCGAGAAAGAGCAGTCGATTTCTAGTTACATAAACCCTCCATAGTCATTATTCAATATGGGAGAGAAAGTAAAAATAAATTCATACAAAGGTGATATTGATGCATTAAAACGAAATCATTGGTTGCAACAACTATAAGTTTATTTCAACATTCACCATATAGATGAAAAACAAAATATATCATTTTCCAAGCTAAATTTAGAGGGTCATGCTCGAACCTAGTGGGAAATCGATATGGAAACACTTAGGCTAGAGGGTGATATGCAAACAACTAGGTGGAAGGACTTCAACACCCTCATCAAGTCACAATTCTACCCTATTGGGTATGTAGAGGACCAATGGATCCCGTGGCATTACTTCAGGAAGAATCAAGGGAAGACTATATAGGAGTACACCATTGAGTTCATAAATATTGCATCATGTTGGGTATATCTCCCAAGAGCCCAAATTTACTCCTCAAATATATGGGGGTTCTACATAACCATCTATGAAAGCAAGTGATGCATTCCAAGCCAAGGAAAATGGATGATGCATGTGTGACAGACACAATATCTAGAAAACATAGACCACAAGAAAGGGAAGCCAAGTGGTTCCAAGCAGAAAGTGAACTACGAAGCTTCCTGAAAAAAATTTCAATTACTTCCTAATTAACTTAGTAAGAAACCGAAGAGTGTGCATTTAATTATGAATATGAGGTCCTATTTTACTTATGAACTATCGTGTACCTTATATGAAAGTATAATGATATAATTTCCAATGAGTTGCAGTAATTTTGAATGAATATCACAAGGAAAGACATCAAAATCCTTAACAAGTCACCAAATTAAACTATGATAAATCCACACTTCCAGAAATGAAATCACATGTTGCAGGAAAGTAAATGGCACTCTTGCAAGAAATAAAATCACACTTACAGAAAAGTAAATCACTCTTTGCGAGAAAACAAATCACACTTGCAGAAAAGTAAATCACTCTTGAAGGAAAGTAAATCATGCTTGCGAAAAAGTAAATCACTCTTGAAGGAAAGTAAATCACACTTGCAGAAAACTAAATCACTCTTGCAAGAAAGTAAAGGTGACCTATCCAAGTATTAAAGTGATCTTGATTACCGTAATAAATATTTAATGGCTCATGTACCTCAAATTATAAGAATCAAACCACACTATGCCTGTAAACAAGAAAAATAATCTATCTCAATTTCCAAACCACAAAGTTGTTAATTAGACATCTAGATGTAGGTTTATAGCAGTGAGAGATGCAGTAGCAAGAGTTGCAATAAGAGTTGCAATGAAAGGAGTTCCATCAACACGAGCTACCACAACAAGAGTTACAACCACAAGAATCGAAACAAGGTAATACTAATGCTATAGAAAATTTAAATAGAGGAATTGTTGGAAATAAATGAAAATGAATGAAATATGTTATAGCTACACTTCAACCATTCAATAAACAAGGTTCAAAAATTTCCTCATAAAGTGGCGGTGAAAGAGTTACAACAATGAGGAAACAATGGAGTTTCAACACAATGTTTTTATAGAGGAATTGTTGGAAATAATAAGGAAGATAAACTACAACTACTTTCTTATCAATCAAAGATCACTACCATGCAAGGTTAGCAATAAAAATATACAACAATAGAGAACAATGAGATGTGAATGAAGGAACTGTTGGAAATAAATAAGAAAATAGAAATTCGACTTTAGCTACTTCTATGAACTGTAAAAGATACAAACAATACCGAGAAAAGGAGGGGGGGATACCTCCTTAGATGAGGTACTGGTCTAAGAATGTAGTAGACTCTCAAATGCTCACCACGCCATCAATTGAACATGAACTAAACACAACTTTTATTAAATGAAAAGATGGAGCTTCAATACAATTATGTCGAACAAACCATATGTTGATTTTCCTTTATCCCCCGACTCAGTGAGAGTGAGTGTATTTATACAAAATGACTACCTCTAAAGTGAGATAAGAAGATCGATGGAAAACCAAGGGAATCAGGTTGTCTCATCATTACAGTGTATTTTTGGTAAGAAGGAAAAAATGAGGTGTGTGATGACTAAAATCGGCCATGACAGGTGGTGGTTGAGTTGTCTTTTCCATAATAGCACCCAATTTCCTTTGTTGTATTCCTGAGTGGTTTTTGGATGACTGTTCGTTCCCTAGTGATAGTTGTATGGTTGAATGGTGAGTGTTTACGGATTTGTAGAAAATATCAAGTGATATTTGCATCATCGTGAGTCACAACATTATGAGTTGCAGCACTATGAGTTGCAACAACATCTAGAGTTGTATAACTGGGAGTTGCAACAACGACCATAGTTGTAGTAATGGCATCTCTCGTGTTGGGAAGGTGTTTGTTTATCTTGTTTCTGTAAAACATTGTTACCATGAAAAGTAATAATATCTTGAAAATGCATATGAATAATTATTGAAAATGGCATGTTGAGTGAGTGATTGTACCTTAACCAAAAAGGTTTCATTGTGGATGGAAAGTGTTATGAATATGGAAGTGGAAATGGGGAAAAGATGAGAAAAAAGTATTGGATGGGTGCTAAAAGGATTACAATTTTATCACCTGTCATATCCCCCTAACCGAAATCGTTTCATATCCTCATGTAACCAAACAATCACTATGAGTCTGAGAGGGGGAGGCTCCCATGGAGGTGGTCTATGTCATCATCTATGTGCCCTTCCTCAAGAGTGAAAAATTCTTCCTTGTCCTGATATCCTTCCAAAATTGCAACCAATCCTTCACCTAAAGTTTCCCATTGTTGCTCTTGTGTAATAACAAGGACCCTTTAATTTTCTTGCTCTATTTCATTGCCCTGTGTTTCCTCTTCCTTCCCTGGTATATCAACGGAGTGACTGGGCTCTAATTCTTGTGTATCACTAGGGAAATTGGCCTTTGTTGGTTCTTGTGTATCAACATGGAAATGGGCCTCAATTGGTTCTTGTGTGGTAGCAGGGAAATGAATTTCTATGGAGGTTAGGTGTATATCAACAGAGTGACTGGGCTCTGCTAGTTCTTGTGTATCACTAGGGAAATTGGCCTCTGTTGGTTCTTGTGTATCAACATGGAAATGGGCCTCAATTGGTTCTTGTGTGGTAGCGGCCTCAATTGGTTCTTGTGTGGTAGCAGGGAAATGAATTTCTATGGAGGTTAGGTGGGTACCCTTTTCTGGATCAGTGGAAAGGTTGGCTTATGTTAGATCAACAAGAATATTTTCCTATGTTGGTTCAATAGGGAGGGTGCCATCTATTTATGAAACTATGTATATATCTTCTATTGTTGCAAGAAGGTGGATATCTTCTATTGTTGGAGAAAAGTGGGTGTATGTTGGTTTAGGAGGAGAAGTTCCTTATATAGGTTCAACTGGTTGACTTACATCTAAGACAATAGGAGGAGTGTATGTTGATGGTGCATTAGGGTAACTAGTTGTATTTGTTTCAGTAGCAATGGTTTTTGTTTTTAGGATAGGGAAGTCTGACCTATCCAACTACCTTTCTTCTCTAATATCATCCCCTAATAATTTGAGAGGTCTGGAGCCTCCTATTTTTCTTCTCAAGAACCCACTTATTTCTTAAAAGTAATGAATACAAAGGTGTGAGAGAGGGGTGACTTAATCATTTTTATTTTGTTTTTCTAGTTGGATCTGGTTCAAACATAGGTTGTTTGATTTATAGAGTTGTAGCTTCATAATCGTCATTGTAAGCTTCGAGAATCACAACAATGCCTTCCCCTAGGGTTTTCCTTGTTGGTTATTTTGTACTAGAAAGTTTCTCATCCTCTAGTTCTTCTTCAGCTCTAGGCCATGAAAAGTATTTTACATCCCCCATGATTTCTTGTGCTTCAACTATTTATTCAACTTTTTTTCCCTTGCTGGTTCTTGTGTAACAGGAAGGGATTTTCCTTTTTTGGTGGAAACACTGCTTCTTGCCCTTTTCTTCTTCCTATTCATAAGGTAAGTTTCCTTCTTCCTTGTTCCTAGAAAACTTTTGGTCATGGGTTTGCTTCCTGTCACCTCTATGTCATTGTCAAGTCATCTTCGCTTTGCGGAGAAATTTCGGTAGAACCCTCGGGATTTTATTTATTAGTGGTTGTAGTTCTGGGAGTCACATATTTTTCAGCCTCCATAGTTGCAGTTGTTACAATGTCTAGAGATAAAACAAATAAGACATGTAGAGTTGTAGTGGCCTCGATTTCCATAGTTGGCAGTTCCTTGACTTCTGGAGTTCTAGCGCTATTGTCTCGTGGAGGAGTTTCAACAACTACTACTCTTCTGTGTGGAGTTATGGAGATGATTGGTGCTCTCGCAACCTCATTCCAGGACCTTCCTACCCTCTGTAGTGCTCATTTTACCAATATTTTGATCAGATCATGGTGTCAAATGGATTTTTGAGGGTGAACATCCTCATGTGTTAGTTTGTCCATGTTTTGCAATGTTCTTGAAAGGAAAAATGACAAATTGACGAGTTTGTCATGTCGCAAGTGGTATAATAACCTAATTTGTTGTAGGTATACGACCCCATATCGGCCCTCTCAAGTAATTTAGCATTGTATGATGATGGAAACATATTTCCATGGACTTGGTAGTGAATTCTTGTCGAACAATGTTGCCCTTTTTACCAGGTCTTCCCCTAGTTTAAGGAATTGTTCAAGAATTTCAAGATTAGGCCTTTGACAAAAATACCACCATTCGTCAATTTGCGAGAGCCCGATTACTTCTGGAGTTACATATTCTATTACCTGCACAACTATCCCTTCTACCTCTATCCTTATTTCCCTGAAGTTTATGGAAAATTCCAGCGCCACATTATCGTCATAACCCCATGGCCTGGTTAGGTATTGTATCCATCCTCCCTAATGAAAAATTTCCCCAATTTTCTCGTATATCTATATCAAGAGGGTTTATACAAACTATCAATGGTTCAATGAGCCTCCCATTTTCGTTGAGAACTCAAATGACTGTGGTTTCAATTCAGTATCAACGATTCGTAGGTGGTGAGTTCAAATGAATGGGAATGGAAGTGTGAAGGGTAATCATATTACGGTTTGGGTCATTATTATTGTGTGATGTCTTTTTAGTGGTGTGGTTAGATTTAAATTATGTCAATTCAATGCTTACTCATAACATCATTCAGGATGTACCTTCCAATCTTAACATGTCTTGTCTTTATTATGCATAGCTTCGACAAGCTATCATCTTGGCATGGGGAGTTGTAACAACACGTTGATTCACATTAGTACATGTATTTGGATCAACGAGCAGAGTTACAGCATCATATGGGAGTTGTAGCAAGGTGTGGAGCTATGAAAACATTTTAGAGTTTCATCAAGGTGTGGAGTTGCAACAATGATAGGGTTGTAGTAATACAAGGAATTTCACCAATGGGAAGAGTTGTGACAATCGTTAGAGTTGCAACAACGTGTTGGCTAGAACTGTGACTTTTCAAGGTATCTCAGTGGTAGTTGTGTTTGTCCAAATTAGATGTCGATGTATTAACAGTGGAGTTGTGGTAGAGATATGCATAGTTGCAGTGAAATGAGTTGTATCAACAAGAGTTGTAGAGGTGGGAGGTGTATCAACAAGAGTTGTAGAGGTGGGAGTTGTAGCAACAAGATTTTCAACAAGATGGAATTGCAACAATAGAAGTTGTAGCAATAGGAGTTGCAACAAGTCATAATTGCAGTAATAGGAGTTGCAACAAAAGGAGTTGTAGCAAGATGAAATTGAAGTAATGGGATTTGTAGCAATAGGATTTGCAACAATAGGAGTTGCAAAAACATTCTTCTCCCCTAGATATCCTGAAATTTTTTATTAAAAAATAACAAAACTTTATCAAAACTTGATTAAAAGGATCTTGACATAACCATCAAAAAAATGTGAAGTTCCCTTATTTCTTTCAGGTTTTTTTTAAGCATGCTATGCACCAGTATAAGTTGTTTTTCACAAAAAATGCCCCCAGGTATTCCCCTAAGGTTTTTTTTTGCATGTTTTTTTCCTTTTCTTTGAACAGGAATGAATCATTCAACAACGGTTCCCCCTTGTTTACAATCTCCATATTGTTTTTCGGCCATCCACTAGTGATTATGTTCAAAAAGACTTCATTGGATAGAATTTTATGATATAATCGAATCTTGTTTCCATTTTCCATCAGAGGAGTTCTCTCATTGTCAATGGTGCAAATTTTGATGGCTCAATTGTCATATACAACATCAATCTCGTAAGGCCCAAGCCATCGAGTGTGGAACTTTTATTTGAAATATTTAAACCTGGAGTCAAATAATAAGTCCCAGTCTCCAACTTTGAGTTTATTCTTCTTAATGAACTTATCATTCCATCAAGCTATTTGATGTTGCATTACTATTGTGTGGTGGAGGGAAACTTGAAGAAGTTCATCTAGTTCATTGATCTTGAGGAGTCTCTGCTTATGAGCTTCAGTTAAGTCCATTCTTAGATGTATAGTTGTTCTAAGTGTTTGTATCTTTGTTTCATTCATCAATAGTACTCTCTTTTTGTACACAAGTTAATATGGAGTATAATGAGTAGTAGTTCTCCATGTTTTCTGGTAGGCCCATACAACTTCAGGTAGTCTTTCATCCCAGTCCTTGAGGTGTAGTCTAATAGTATTTGTTAGGATGTCCTCAAGGATTTTGTTTGTCCCTTATGCCTATCAATTTTCCTATGGATTATATGGTGTAGTAACCCTGTGTTTGATCTTAAATTTATCCATCAAATTTCTAACGAGTCTTGAAGTGAATTGGGTTACTCCATCAGTAACTATTTCTCGAGGTATCCCAAATATGGTGAATATTTCTACATGAAGAAATATTATTACTTTCTATTTTGTTGTATCCAGGAGTGCCTTGGCTTCCATCCATTTTGTGACTTAATATGTACACAATAAAATGTAGTAGTTATGGTGGGAAGAAAGATTGATCAGCCCTAAAAATTCCAGGGCCCATTTATCAAACGGTTTTAATACCAACTATGGTTGTAACGACATTTGTTCCGATTGCACTAGTCTTCCCATGCATTGGAAGATGTCGCACCTTTTTACATATTCCTTGGCATATTTGAAGATAGTGGGACAATTGTACCCTTGGTGAAGTACCTTGTACCCAGTCTTCTTGTCTACAAAGTGGCCTCCACATGGACTATCATGGTAGGCTTTCAAGATATCATGGATCTTTTCTTCCTGCACACATCTTCTAATAATGAAATCCAATATTGTGTGGAAGAGGTAGCCATCGATCCATGATAATATCCAACTTTCTTTGATGATCTTATGTCGCTCTTTTGGAGACAAGTGATCCATTATTCTACCTACAACCAAGTAATTAGTGATATTTGTGAACCAAGGACATTTAGTAGAAACCACAAATAGGTGCTCATCAAGAAAATAATATTCTAAAGGTGGCTCATTATCTTTAGATGTAAGTCCTAAAAGGAAATCAACCACTACATTACCTTTTCTTAGTTTATTCAATATGGTTATATCATATTCCTATAATAACAATAACCACCTAGTTACCCTGTCATTGGTCATTGGTTCATTCATTAAATATTTTATGGTATCATGGTTAGTGTGAAATATTATTGGATATCCTATAATGTAATGTCAAAATTTATTAATTGCATCTATTACAATAAGAAACTATTTTTATGTTACCGCACAATTTAGTTGTGTTGATGAGACATTTTTGCTAACATAGTAGATTGTGTGTGGATCATTTCCTTATAGTTGCCCTAGAATAGCTCCAATGGCGAATCCTAATGCATCTTTAGAAATATGAAATAGAAGGGACCGGTCGGGCCCTCTTAAGATAGGATCCTCAAACACCTTATTTTTCAGTTCATCAAGTGCATGATGGCATGTTTTTGTCCATAAAAAATAGGAATATGTATTAAGAAAGGTAAATAATGGATGATAAATTGATGAAAAATTTCAATAAAGAGACGATAATAACCAACATATCCTAAGAAGCTTTGTACCTATTTTTGCAAACACATGAGTCAAGAAATTTAATATTACCTTGATTTTCACCATATCCACTTGGATGCCTTTAGTTGAGATGCAGTGTCCTAATACGATGCCATCAGTTAACATCGTTGCACATTTTTCATTTCTGAGGGAAACGTTTGAGTCTTGGAACCTTATAAATGTTTTCTCTAGGTTTATTAATGCCTCATCAAATTCATTTCCATATGTTGTGAAGTCATCCATATATATTTCCACACAATCATGAATTAAATTAGAGAATATACCAAGTACAAATATTTGAAAGGTGGCAAGGGCATTACATAACCCGAAAGATAGAAAATGATAGGCAAATGTCCCCCATCAACAAGTGAACGTTATTTTTTCTTGGTCCTCGTGGGTGATCTGAATCTACTTATACCCACTGAATCTATCAAGGAAAGAAAATTATTTCTTCCCTACTAATGTATCTATGACCTGGTCAATGAATGGAAGTGGGAAATGGTCCTTGTGTGTTTCTTTGTTGAGTTCTCGATATTCCACACAAATTCTCCATTTACCATTCTTCTTTGGTACCATGACTATAGGGAAGACACATTGGCTGTCGGAAATTAGATAGATAAAGTTAGTTGTGAGAATTTTCTATAGCTCATACTTAAATATTTATTTTAGTGTTGGATTCATCCAACACCGGGGTTAACGGATGGGTCTAGATCATTCCTTAATGTATATGTGGTGTGTGCATAAGTCAATATGTATTCCCTTCATGTCATATTAATCCTAGGTGAAGGCATCATTGTGATTTTGTAGTACTCTAATCAGTCGCTCCTTTTGTTGTTCAATCAGTCCTTGGTTGATTTTCAAGGTTTTCCCTGGGATTATTTCTATATCTTTTGTAAGAAACCCTGTGACCCTTGAGTATTTGAAACAATTTTCCAAGATAACATCATAGTATAACTGGGAAACATCTCCTCCACCTGTTAGGTTGAAAATTTCAATGCAAACATCTTGGATTCCTCTCAGGAATAAGACATGTCATATCTCAGGAGCCAAATATCCTTTCCTTTCCATCTACAAATTATAGTTGAAACTTTCAACATAATCCTCGAGGATCCCATATTCATGGTGTGTCATACTAAAGACTTCCTCCCTCCTTTATTTATCCTTACAATAATCTTCGCACTTTTCTAGTAATTCCTTCGTCATTTGGTCACATGTGCATATTTTGTCCTTTCCAAGGCCTATGAACCAATGTAGTGCAATATTCTTGATTGTGGCTAGAAAAATATTCAATGTATTGGAATCTGACACATAATCATAACTTATGCAAAGTACATCGAATTCAAAGAGGAAGGTGTCGGGATCTTGTTTAGATAGACCATGAAAATTTGGGAAGTTTGAATGAGGGATATTCTTCTTTTTGGTCTCTTCATTTGATCCTCTGATTGAAAATCCAAAAGAAGAGGGTTCCTCCTTGACAACTTTGTGTGCCATTTATCTCTGAGGGATGTCGTTTGTCTCTAAAGTTTCTTCAGGAATAACGAATTCCTCAGAGTGGTATTTTTCACCAATCAAATATTCTAAAAGTGGAACCTCTATGTGTATCGATCCTTGTACGATCTCAGATTCTTAAGTGAAGGTTTTAGGTCTCCCTTTGAAAATGGAACTTGTTGTAGGTTATAGATAGTTTGGATGAATTTTCTCCTTTCCCTCTTGAGTTTGACCTATAGTATTATCGTTTTAGGAATTTTTGGATGAAATAATGAGTCTAACTTGTTGATCTCTAACTCTATGCATAGAAAAGATTAGAAAAACATTCTATGAATTGATGAAAATAAATAATATCACTCAATCTACTGAAATGAAAATACACATAATAGAAAAACCACAACTACACTTTTTACAGATCCCCGACAATGATGGAGAAAATGGTAGACTTTTCAATTACTTCATAATTAACTTAGTAAGCAACTGAAGAATGTGCATTTAATTATCAATTCGAGGTTGTATTTTACTTACAAACTATAGTGCATTGTATATGAAAATATAATGTTGTAATTTCCAATGAGTTGTAGTACTTTTGAATGAATATCACAAGGAAAGACACCAAAATTCTTTAACAAGTCACCAAATTCAACTACGCTAAATCCACACTTGCAGAAACGAAAACACACATTGTAGGAAAGTAAATGGAACTCTTGCAAGAAAGTAATTCATACTTTTGGAAAAGTAAATCACTCTTTGTAGGAAAGTAAATCACAGTTGCAGAAAAGTAAATCATTCTTCCAGGAAAGTAAATCACACTTGCGGAAAAGTAAAACACTCTTGCGGGAAACTAAATCACACTTGTGAAAAAGTAAATCACTCTTATAGCAAAGTAATGGTGACTTGTCCAAGTATTAATGTGATATTGATTACTGTAATAACTATGTTATGGCTCATGTACCTCAAATTATAACAATCAAAGCACATTATGTTTGTAAATAAGAAAAATAATCTATCTCAATTGTCAAACCACACAGTTATTCATTAGAAAGCTAGATGTATAGTTGCAACAACAAGAGTTGCAGCGACAATATTTGAAGTGACAAGATTTGTAGTAAAACAAGTTATCGTAGCAAAAGTAACAACAACCAGAATCACAACAAGTTAATACTAATGCTATAGAAAAGTTAAATAGAGGAGTTGCTCAAAATAAATTAAATTGAATGAAAGATATTACAACTAACCTTCAACCATTCAACAATATAGGTTCATAAATGTCCTCGTAAAGTGGCGGAAACAAAGTTATAGAAATGCGGAAACAATGGAGTTGCAACGCGATGTTTTTATAGAGGAATTGTTGGAAATAAATAAGGAAGAGAAACTACAACTACTTGTCTATCAATCAAATATCACTACCCTGCAAGGTTAGCAATAAAAATATACAACAATGGAGAACAATGAGATGTTAATGAAGGAATTTATGGAAATAAATAAGAAAATAGAAATTCAATTATAACTACTTCTATGAACTGTAAAATATACAAACAATACCGAGCTGAGGGGGGCATGCCTCCTTAGATGAGTTATTGTTCTAAGAATGTAGTAGAAACTCAAATTCTCAACATTCCATCAATTGAAAAGAAACTAAACATAACTTTGATTAAATGAAAAGATGGAGCTTCAATACAATTGCATCTGAAAATTGTTTGTTGATTTCCCTATGTCCCTCAACTTAGCGAGAGAAAGAGTATTTATAAAAAATGAATATTTTGAAAGTGAGATAATAAGAACGATGGAAAACCATGAGAATCAGGTTGTTTCATCGTTACTTTGTGTTTTCCAAAGGAAGGTAAAAATTAGGTGCGGGATGACTAAAATCAGCCATGACAGGTGGTGATCAAGTTGTCCTTTCCATACTGGTGCAAAATTTTGTTTATCATATTCCTGAGTAGTTTTTGGTTGACTGGTCATTCCATGGTGAAATTTGTATGGCTTAATGGAGAGGTGTTTCGGAGTTGCAACAATGGTCTAGTGAGAGTTACAACATTGCGAGTAACAACACCATGAGTTGCAACATTGTCAATTGCATCAACAAGAGTTGCAACAACATGAGTTGCAACAATGACCAAAGTTGTAGCACTGGAGATGCATCAATGATAGTTTCATTAATTGCAGCTCTCATGTTGGGAAGGTGTCTACGTATCTTGTTCCTATAAAATATTGTTAGCACGAAAAGTAATAATTTACTGAAAATGCATATGAATAAGTACTAAAAATGGCATGTTGAGTGAGTGATTGTACCTTAACAAAAAATGTGTCTTTGTATATAGAAAGTGTTATGAATATGGAAGTGAAAATGGGAAAATGTGATTGAAACATATTGGACGGATGCTAAAAATATGTCAATTTGAGGACATGTTAGTTCTAGGGAGGGGAAGAAGAAATAGAAATTGGGAAAGGATAAGAAGACGACATGCACTACACATCAATGCAATGATCCTAGGAACCAGTGAAACCATTGCAATATTGATGGCCACACTAAGGAAAACGGATGGAAACTACATCCAGAGTTGAACCCAATGGACCACAAGAAGGAATAAGAGAAAAAAAAACTTCTAGCCGCAAATTCTAGCAATCATGTTGAAAGTAGCTCATATGTGGATGAAAAGATTGTCTCACATCAATGTTGAAGGAGGTTAATATCAATATTATTCATCACCAGGAAGAGAAGGATATGACCAAACTCTTCCACATCAATATTTAGGTCAGGAAGACCAAGATAGACGCTTTGTTCAACTCCTATTCACAGGCTAATTTCATAGCAGTGGATTTGGTAGGCAAGCTTAGATTGGAGGTTCATGATCATCCTAGTTGATATCCATTGGGATAGGCAAACAACAATTCATAGATCAAGGTAACAAAACAATGTAAGATTAAATTTTCTATAACTGTTTTTTCTATGAAGTGGAATTGGATGTAGTACAACTTGACATATGTGGAGTAATGTTTGGAGGTCCCTACATGTATATGAGCGATGCAATATTCATGTAAATATCCAACCAATACCAACTAATCAAGGATGATAATTCCTACATCATCAACGTGCATAAATTAAATTCAAAGGTCTCATTGGCAAGCACTAACAAATACAAGAATTTGATTAGTTCCAGTAAGAAATATGTTTTACTTTTCCTAAGGGAAATTCAATATGGTGAAGAGTCATTAAAAGTAAAGACATCCTTGGAAGGGTGTACTAAGGAGAAGAAACATGAATTAGAGGATTTTCTAAAGGCACACATGAGTTTGTTCTAGGTGCCTAAAGGGATACCACCTAAGAGGCAATTGGAACATGAAATCCAATTATTTTCATTCTCCCCCTTTCCAAATATTGGGTTGTATAGATAGTCCATTATGGAAGCAAACTAAGTAAATAAGTAGTTGCAGTAGTTGTTGGAGTAGGGTGTGATTTGACCAAGTACCTAACCTTGTGGGTCACCTATCATGATTTTCCATATGAAGGATGGGACTTGGAGAATGTGTATCAATTTCAGGAAATTGAACAAGATTATACTAAATAATTAGTATCCTCCACCCAGGATTGATGATCTATTGGACTAGTTGCAGCATGCCAAGTACTTCACTAAATTGGGTTTGAAATCATGATATCATTAGGTATGAGTCAAATAAGAAGATACCTGGAAGAATTCCTTCAATACAAGGCAAGGATTGTATGAGTGGTTACTTATGTCATTCAATTTATACAATGCTCAAGCTACATTTGTGAGACTAATTAATGATGTTTTACACCCTTATCTAGATTCATTTGTTATTGTATGTTTGGATGATATATTGGTTTATATTTATACCTAGGAGGAGCACATATCACATCTTATGAGGTGTTAGAGACCTTGAAGAAGCACCAATTGTTGTCCAATCTCAGGAAATGCGAGTTTTCTCAGCAGTATTTGGTGTATATGGGGTATGTGATTGGTGGAGGTGATATCAAGATAGATCTCACCAGGATGGAGGCCATCATGAAATGTACCGTTCCTACAAATTAAAAAAAAGTTTGGATCTTTTTTGGGGAAGCACGGTACTTGTGGAAGTTCATAGCCTCATTTTCAACAGTAGTTGCACCAGTCCATGCAATATCAGTGGGCAGTAAGAGTTTTATGTGGGGGAAGAATTGGTAGAATTCCTTTGATGAAATGAAAAGAAATATCTATCAAGAACAAGTGCTCACACTACAAAACTTACATAATCCCTTTGAAGTGGAGCCATATGCAAGTGGGTATGCCATGGGAGTGGTCCTGATGTAGGGAGGAAGACATGTTTTCCATCATTCTGAATTATTTCATGGAGCATTCCTCAACTACCCTACCTATAACAAGGAGTTGTATGACTTGGTACAAGCTATAAAAATTTGAAGCATTATATGATGGTAAAGTTGACCATCATCCACACAGATCACTAGTCGCTCTAGTATTTGCACGCCTAGAGTAAGTTACACAAACCAGGAACTACAAGTGGATGGGTTTCTTATAGAAATTTCATCTAGTCATCAAGTATAATACAGTAAGTTCAAAAACATTGGTGGACATGATTTAAAGGCCACCCACCTCCAATATTAAAAATTTTGGAACCTTAATGCACATGGAGCCTCTTACCCATTATGCATACAAAGAGGCATACAAAAAATATGAGGACTTCAAGGAGCTGTTTTAGTAGCTACAAGACCAAGTTCATATATAATAAGGTGATATCAAGGTTTACTATCATTTCCATAATGGTTTTCTCTACAATCTCGAAAATACTTGGATCCCTAAATATGAAGGATTGCATCATGTCAGAGAGACTCACACCACTAATGTTGGAGGAGATTTTGGTATTGAGGAGATAGTTGCCAAATTACAAAGGTATGTGTACTAACCCAAAATGCAAGAATATGTAGAAAAATATATTAGATAATGTATAATTTTTTGTACCTGTAAGCTCGACAACATGAAGCAAGGTCTAAACCATCCCTTTGTTGGAACATTGGCTGTTGTCATTGATGTCAATCCTATTCATCGATTTTGGACCACAAGGCTGATGAAGGTATTTGGACAGGAAGGAAAATACACATGCAGATACAACACCCATGGATGGATAGTATACATCATGTTGTTTTCGGTGGTATGTGGCATGTCACATGGATCCTCACGGTTGAGGAGAAATGAATTTTTGAAGATGAAAAAGTGAATTGAAGAAGTACATGTAGGCCCTAA
>CBVK0100352500.1:0-20939 GCA_900067695.1 Picea abies
GAACGTCCAATCAAGTCTTTGTTCGAAATCACTGAAGCCTTCAGTCCGATCATCAAGATTATCAAGTCCATAACCGACGAGCCGTCGAAGACCTCTGGGTAGTGCAGTCGTACACTCATATTACACTCCTACCCAAGTTTTAGAAGACTTTGAAGTTGTTTCTCGAGCTCTGAAGTATAGCCATCAGGCCGAATCAGCTTCTGAGAGATGGATACTTTCTATGTATATCTTTCTGATTTCGAGATGTAGCTCCGCTGTGTATTGTTCGCGGCTACCCTTTATAGTTATTTGACATGGATCTACAGTGTATTTGATTGGTATCCATGGTTCTAATTTATCCCGAGCATGGGTATGCCCACCTCGGTGAGACATTTGATATGTTTTGCAGATGGCACTTCTCGATTCCTGATTCCTGGGCTCACTCATTCAGCATATCAGTACAGATTGGTAAAGAATTGGTAATGTATTTCAGCCATCAGATGCTCTTCTGACCTCACACATTAGGGGGCATCTGTTATAACCCTAAATTGCACTATCCCTGCTTTCCTGGCATCAGGCCTACTTATTGCCTTTCCTTGCCAAAGCCATGCTGAACAGACTCTTCAAAAACCTCCTAAATCAAGTAACCCGTGCCCTAACCTAGCACTGGGCGCATTGAGACGCTAGCAAGCCTTCTGCAGCACGCGTGTGAACGCTGGCTGGCCCACTACAGCCCGCGTTTACCTAACAAAGCAAAAAATTAGGAAAGTTTCCGCCGGGACGAAGAGCTTTTTGTCAATTAACTGGAACTCCCAGCCATGCATGGCCGAGAGTTCACCTAAAACCCTAGCTCCTTCTAGCCTATAAAAGGAGGGGTAGGGGTACTATTCAAAAGGAAAAAATCATAGCAAAGAAACTCTGCCAAATTGCCAAGTCTGTTTTGTCCCAACCCTTTAGCCTTGCCTCAAGCTTTAGGAGAAATTCATGCAAAAGCAGTTGGAGGACAAAAGAAGAGGAGGAGCCCAGGATCAGGAGCGAGGAACGGTGGCCGGTCTCTGAAATCATTGTAAGTTGATTCATATTGAGATAAATGAAAAAGATACTTTTCCCGTCCCGAATACATGAGTCTTATCTATGTCATTTGATTTGTGTTTAATCTCTAACCCTCTAGTAGATCAATAGCATGCATGTGTAGTTTTGTCTTGATTGCAGGAAAGATTTTTGGAAGGAGCAGCAGCAGCAAGGGGATAAAGGCTCAACGGAGGATCTACTTCAACCATCAATAAAAAGGTTGGTTGATTCTTCCCATGTTTGCATGAGAAAAGGAGTTTTAGATTCGGGTAGAAGGTTAAAAGTTGTTCTTGAAGGGTCATGATCTGCGTACAAGTTTAAAGCCCTAGCTTGTTATTCCGTAGGGTAGAATACCCCACAACAGGGGATCGACTTCTCCAGAGATCCAGAGATACCAGTGCCTCCTGGTGAGGAGCGAGGGGAGATGGGTAAGTCTCCACCTGTATATTTTTTTTGTTTGCATATGTAATTTTTATGTCTTTTTGATATATATATCATGTTTTGTATACCAGAGTTTTTGATGAGTGAACATGTATTGGATGCAGATGTGGGACCCGTGCGACTTGCCGACTATGCACGGAACAGGCATCACCCACAGCCAGAAGCCATTGCTGTCGCCGCTGGGGGAGCAGCAGTAGAAGGGAACCTCCTAGCAGGAGAGGCCGAGAGGGTTCTTAGGCGAATTGAGCGGAACTTCACTGCACTCACTCGCATAGTTCCCATGGTAGAGATAGAGGACCTGCCGCCATCCATGCAGACTCATGTTGTGGGGGCACCTCGGACATGGGTCCGATTGTTTAGGCGTTTATCCCAAGCTGTACATGATTATAACAGGGCCCATAGGCCCTGAGCAGACTTTTAGACTTTTTGTGTGCCACGAGCACTGATATGTATATATTTTTTGAGGGCATAAGCCTGGTGACTCGTTACTGTTCCCACTTTTGAGGTGCTTGCACCCATCTATGTACTCTGAGGATTTTATGATGTTTATATATGGTTTTTATCTCTTTTTTGTGTCTTATGGATTATGTGTGCAAAAATGTATTTACATGTTTATGTTCATGATCATTTTATATGTGGGCAAGATGCCAATCTAAAATGTGATTAGCTAGAGTATCTGTGATTTGGTTGAATCTCCTAGGAACATGAAAATATGTAATATAATCAAAGTTGCGTTCTAAGAGACGTACCCTAAGGAATCGTTTGTGTAAAGTTGGATCATGAACCCGGTATATCCTATTTAGCTGCGACACAACCAGTTGAGCGTCTAGATAGACCCAGAGGCGAGAGATACCCAATGACAATGCGTCACGAAGCAACTCAATAACTGCACTATACTCGGAAACATTATTTGTGGTGTCACCTAAGCATATACCTCTGGAAGATAACAACTGACCCTGTGGTGTAAAGATTACCCAAGCTGCGGAGGCAAGCCTCCACATGTGTCGACTAGCACCGTCCGCATACCCAACGAACATCTCGGACTCACTTGACATCTACCATATTGACAAAAGATAACATCAATGACACATCCATAACACTTTTTAAAAGAAATGTAAAAGTAATAGTACAAAG
The DNA here is from genome assembly GCA_900067695.1 of Picea abies. Lineage (NCBI taxonomy): Eukaryota > Viridiplantae > Streptophyta > Pinopsida > Pinales > Pinaceae > Picea > Picea abies. The sequence continues at coordinate 2,626 of CBVK0100352500.1, forward strand.
ACTATACATGTGTTACAAAAAGTTACCCACAGTGACCTTTCTATGAGTAATACTTCTTGAGGTAGAGCCCATTTCTAGGCTCCGCCAAAGCATTCCCTTCAAAATCGACCAAACGATAAGCGCCCTTTTTTAATACCTCCTTAATAATGAAGGGTTCGAACCACATGGGTTTAAACTTTCCTTCTCCCAGGGGGTCCTTATCTTGGTCATAGACCAGGACAAGGTCGCCTTCAGAAAAAATCTGAGCATGAATGGACCTATCATATTGACACTTGACCTTATGTTTATGAGCCTCGTTGGCCAGGACCGCATCGCGACGCTGCTCATCAAGATGCTCAAGGTGTACTAACCGCTCTTCAAGTGGAGAAGTGTCTGGCAATAACTGTACTGTCAAGTTCAGAGATGGGATTTGACATTCGATGGGCAAGACTGCCTCCAGCCCGTAAATGAGTTGGAAAGGTGAGAAATCGGTTGCAGTCTTAACAGATGTTCGGTAAGCCCATAATGTCGAGTATAACATCAAATGCCAATTTGACTTGGCTGAGTTGATAGTTCGTTGTAGAATAGTTTGAAGGGTTTTGTTTACAGCTTCCACCTGCTCATTGGCTTGGGGGTAGTAAGGTGAGGAATGTTCTTGCCGTAACCCAAGCTTTGATGTTAACTCAGACATCATTTGGTTCTGAAAGTGACTGCCATGGTCAATGAAAATCTCTCTCGGGACGCCGAACCGTGCTATAATTTGGTTGAATAAGAAGAGAGTTGCAGTCTCTCCATCATCTTTAAACGTTGGCATAGATTTGACCCACTTAGTGAAGTAGTCAACAGCTACGATGATATAGCGGTGCCCCCTTGCTGACGGGGGGTTGCATGTAGTGTAATCAATCCCCCACTTAGTGAAGGGACCAACTGTGATGACAGGAAACATAGGAGCTGGATGTGCCCTCATCTTCCGAGAGAAGATTTGGCACGGATGGCACTTCTTGACCGACTCAATACAATCTTTCATAAGTGTGGGCCAGAAGTAACCTGCTCGTAAAATCTTTTGGGTTGTTTCCAACCCAGATAAGTGACCGTGACAAGCTCTTGTATGACAATCGTTGAGCACTATGACGGCTTCCTCATGAGTGAGACATCGACGTAAAATGCAGTCTACACCTCTCCGATACAACGTATCATCGAGTATGAGATAATTCTTAGCCTGATGGCGTATCCGCCAACGCTCGTCATGAGAAGCAGAGATGGGGTACTTCAAAGTCTGGAGATATATCAGTATATCTCTGTACCAGGGGTCTGAAGATTCAATCAAAAACATATCCCTCCGAATAGGCGATTCCTCAGGCACAACGTCACCTGACTCAACCGGAAGCTCCGAAATAAGTTCTGCGAAAACCAATGACTTCTTGGACTTTGCTGAAGCGAAGTCTAAGTCAAATTCTTGGAGGATGACCATCCATCTACTGATTTTTCTATCGATAACTCATCGTGTCAACATGTACTAGAATGGATTCACGACAGCGATGGCAGTGGTCTTGCGAAACAAAACATAGTGACGGAACCGTTGCACAGCATGAACTGCTGCCAACGCAAGTTTTTCGAGATGGGAATAATTAAGTTCCGGTCCTATGAGGCCTCGGCTCAGGTAATAGATCACGTATTCTGAAAACGAATCATCTTCCTGAACAAGAACCATGCCTATGGTTGACTCTGCGGCAGCCAGATATAATAAGAAATCTTTGTTATAATTAGGTGGTCGTAGCAGAGGTGCGGTTGTGAGGGTGTGTTTTAATGCGTCGAAAGAGCGTTGAGCGACTTTGTCCCAGAAAAAGGGAACATATTTCTTCAGTAAACGCATAAATCCCTTAGTGATTTCGGCATAGTTGGCGATGAAGCATCATAAGAAGTTCGCCTTGCCTTGAAGACTTTGAAGTTGTAAGATTGTGTGTGGGGGGGGCAACTGGATGATTGCCTCCACCTTAAGAGGATCCACCATGATCCCTGTTGTTGACACGATGAAACCTAACAAACGTCCTGATGTGACGCAAAAGTTGCACTTGTTGGGATTCAAACGAATCCTGAAGTAGCGATAGCGTTCCAAGATTAGTCTGAGGTGCATAGGATGATCCTTTCGCTTGCGAGAGCGTGATGCTAAATCATCTAAATAGGCCTCGACTATATGTTTGAGGTCGTGAAACACAAAAGACATGGCCCTCTGGAAAGTGGCTCCAGCATTTTTGAGGCCAAAAGGCATCTTTCAATAGGCGAATGTACCCCATGGACAAATGAATGTCGTTTTGTGTTGGTCTTCAGGTTTGATTTGGATTTGATTATATCCCGAAAAACCATCCATGAACGAAAAGGCTTCACAACCGGCACATTCATCAATGATCTGGTCAATGAATGGGGTTGGAAAATTATCTTTTGGACATGCCTTGTTCAAATCACATAAATCAGTACATACACAAATTGTGCCTTGTTTTTTATTGACCGGCACAGGGTTTGAAACCCATTGAGTCAAATGGATAGGGTAAATGAACCCTGCCTTGAGCAATTTCTCAACCTCAATCTTGATGGTTGTTGCTTTCTTATGATTGACTGGATGAAGCTTTTGTCGAACGGGCTTAGCATCAGGATACATTGTGATTTCATGTTCAACTATTTTTGGATCGATACCTGGCATTTCCTCATAAGACCAGGCAAAAACGTCGCGAAATTCTTTGAAAAGATCCGTGTAGATTTGAATCTCTTCGGGGGAGCAATCCGCTCTGACGAAGACATTCTCCACGACACCAGGGTTTCGGGAGATGTTGATAGGTATAGTTGCAGCGATAGCCGCCATATTTCCCTCAGCATAAATTTCCTGTGTAGCTAAGAGATTAATGGCACATGGCTGATCTCCCTTCATGGTGATGGTGAATTCTCCTGCCTCAATTTGGCTTAACTATGGGAGGAAATATGATCGGTGATGAAGATCCTCCCAAGGTTTGTCCAGACTAGTCATTGCTTCGATTACTACTTCGTCAGAAGGCAAGACTAAGTCTAACGAATCGGTGTTGGCGAGAGAACCCTGAGCCCAGATAGGCTCTAGAGGTGGATCCAACTCTTGTGCGGGAGTCGGATCAGGGTTAGCTGAAGCTTGCTGGACTAAAGAGTATGCTACTTCAGTAGCCGACAAGGGCATGGACATGTTGGAGTGCCCTGTCTCATCCATCGTGGCTGATGGGGAAGGAAGAATCCACGGATCCTCAAAGTAAGTCATGCGGAACGACGAAACGTGAAAAATCTTAGCCTTGTGGTGATTAGATATAAACTGGACATCGTCATGAGGAGGTGGGTAATCGAAAGTACCCATCAAAGATGGGCACAAACCAACTCCTACATTAATGACACTGGCTTGAGGATTATCAATCATGGGAACCGTGGATGCCCCCAAAGCTAGGTTAGGTCTAGAGAAGGACAATTGATCGATGGTCACTATCCGACCCTCGTGTGGAAACAACAAGACTCAAAAAACTATAGCAACCACAGCTTGCATAGCATAAGTCCAACTACGACCTAACAAGAGATTGTAGTCGAGGGGGGCATCAACTACCTCTACCTCGACACACACAGTCTTCCCTCCTAACTGCACAGGGAAAAAAGGAATGATGCCATGTGGTCGGAAAGAACGATCATCGAACGCAGTGAGGAGAGTAGGTGATGGAGACAAAGCGGGTTGGCCAATGGCCTTCCAACATGCTAACGACATAACACATGTCGAGGCACCCTCGTCGACCACCGTGTGAAAGATATTGCATGTAAAAGTTTTCGTGGGATGAGCCACTACTATCTGAAACGCTACGTGGTAAGGTAGATGAGGTTTTAAGTTAGTTGTATCTAGCATGATGGTGCCCAAGTTACAAGTCTCAGTAGAGCCTAAAGCAGTCAACAAGGCTTTCCTCTGAGCAGGGCAGCTTTGGAGGACCTCCAAAGCAGACATCACACAAGGGGTTTGTGATAAATCCTCCACCACAGAGTAATTATGGGCGGCCCTTGCGTTTAGATTGTGAGAAGCTTTCTTAAATGCACCCTTTGGAATGCGTGTCATGGTTTCTCCCAACGTCCTCTCGATCTGCAGAGGAAGAGATGGGATTTCGGCTTCTTTACCCTTCTCAGAGGTGCTTGGTTTACTATAGTCGTGCACTCCAGTCGTTATTAAAGCATCACCCCTAACCATATATACATTCGCGGATGAGGAATTGTTTGGGGGGAGGGCAGGTTTCTTGGCTGCCCTCGTCAGCACTTGTAGAGGCTTGAGTTAAATTTTGCCCATGCTGAAAGGGATTAGTCAACACAGCTTGTTGTTGCTGTGTGACAAACTTTTGGGCCTCTGCAAGTCGAGGACACAGATGGGTCGGGTGGTCTTCCACACACAAGTTGCACGGATACCTCGCCTTCCGTTTTTCCGTGGTGCCCTCACCAGCATTATCATTTTTTCTCCCCCTTACCCTTCTTTCGTTGTTTTTTCTTCCCTTCAGGCTGCTGGTTGGCCTTTGGGTTAGTCGTCTGCACGGAGTGTACTTCCGACGTTTGGGTAGGAGGAGCAGCCAAAGCAGTAGTCTGGCTGGCCGCTGAGTGTTGTATAGATAACTGTTGCAATTGTTTTGTCAATTGCTCAGCGGGCTTGGTTTGGGCTGAACCAACAATACCATCGGCATGTGGTCTAGCTCTCTGTCTAGTTTTATCTAGTATTGATCGTGGTGCATCCGGCAGGATGTTGTATAATAAACCAGACTAAGAATAGATAAGCTCGAACTGTTGAGCCCTCATGATGGCATCTTCTTTGGAGAAAACCCCAGAAGTTGCGACGTCTTTAGATAATTGCGGGACCAAAGACTTAAGGAACCTCTCAAGCAGAAATGTTGGGGGGACTGGTACTTTAACTAGACTCTTCTGGCGTCTCCACTCTCGGATATGATCAGAGATATGGTCCGTTGTTGTCTGTTCGAAATTGGCAAGCAACTCTGTGCCAGTGTCGTATCTCACAGGTAACTGGAAATGGTTAAGGAAGGCCATCACCAGTTCACCAAAGGAAGAGTATCGTGAGCGATCGAGCTCGATGTACCATTTCGCGGCACTCCCGATGAGAGTGCGTTGAAACAATTGCAACTGAACGGAGTCATCTTTCAATGAGTTAGATGAACACCAAAGATGGAAGGTAGTCACGTGATCACCTGGATCTTCGTTAGGCTTGGCCTCGAACTTTGGAATGTCCGAAGGCAACTTCGTTGGCATAGGAGGCCAAGGTGGATCGTGACAAATAGGATCATTTAAAAACCTTGTCAAATCTGGCAAGTGTAACGTCGCCAGGAAGGGTAGTTTGGGTTGCTGCTGATAGCCTGGGAAAAAGGGTCCTGGAGTTTGACTGGCACCAGGTTGCCAGGAAAAGTTTGGCTGTTGGCCCGGGTTCTGGTAGAAACCATGGCCCTGACCAGCGTAAGGATTTTGCATCTGTGGAGACATCATTGGTTGATTCCCCATAAAGGACATCGGATGTTGGGCATGCATCGTGTTTGAAGGACTTTGGGAAGGATTACCCCATGCCAGTCCTAATGGGAGAGGCATAGAAGTCTGTCCAGGGTTCCATTGACTGTGGAAAGAATTACCCCAGAACGGCATTCCAGAGGAGGGAACGGATCCTTGTTCTGAGTTCCAAGGTCTTGCTATATGTGCCCCTGGCGCAGGAATAGTACCCTGCGCCGGAGTAGACTGTCCAAAAATAGGGGTGCCCCCAGACGGGAAAGCAGAGGATGCGAAAGTGTTGTTACCAAACGTCTCATTCCAAACAAACGGTGATGAACCTACCGGCATAGTGTGCGCAGGTGTTCCTTGACTCCCGGCTCCAAGTAAACTAGTGTGTGCAGGCTGCCCGGCGGACTGCTGATGCGGACCACCAAGCGAAGGGGACGAAGGAGGAATATGACCTCCAGCGTAAGGAAAAGCATTGAAAAGGACAGGAATGCCCCCAAGTTGACCTTGCAGAGGAGCGTTAGAGCTCCCTGCCCCCAGACCCAAAGTCTGTAAAGTGGAGTAAGTGAGTGCAGGACTTGTACCCGAACTAGGCATACCGTATCAGAATGGAGGGCCTATCGCACTAGGTGTGAAGGGATTTGTGGCCACCGCAATAGATGGGATCGGTCCACTGTGCGACGTAGCTGCGGCCGAGACCATGGTGGCCCGGACCGACGATGGAAAGTTAGGAGATGCTTCTCATGTGGTAGCAACGGTGGTGGGAATGGAAGAATTCCCAGAGGAAGTAACAGCGTTTGTTTCCATAGCTGTGTGAGGCACTGACATGCGTTCGTAAAATTGAATTGGTACAATAACTTGTGGCCAAGTATCAATGGTTGGGGTTTCAACCAAACCAAGATTGGCGGTTGATTCCTCCGGGAGTTGTTCGGGCACAATGGTTTGTAACCCGGTTGCTTCGAAAGACCCTTGTTGGTCTAGCTTCCACCTCAATGGTGGCGGGGGTGGCTCCAGTATAACCGGTGGCAGGACCAGAAGCCTTCGTGACCGGCGGAGCTTGGGATCCTCCATTGTGTGAGAAGATCCAAGACATGCTAAGGTATTCTACACGTTCAAACAGTAACACACACTAAAAAAGAAGCCCCTAAGAGATAAGACAAGCAATCACTAACTATTTTGAAGAACAGTTACAACAACCAACACTAGAGCAACTTACCGGTGCAAGTGCAACTTGAATACGGAAGCACCCTCCGGGTATACTCTGTAAAGCATGGCCCGATGTCTGTCCTAGGTACCATGGTATACCCCCGCAGTCACCTGTGTATGTCCCTAAAAAGATTGGCAACTAATTTGCCAGCACGCGAACAGTCACTAGGCGGGTACAGTCGATAGTCGGGTAGACCACAATGAGCAGGGTATCAAGCCCGAAACCTGTCAAGGGTATCGAGAGCAAATGGTTCGGAAGACAACTGAGGACCTCGAACGGATTCGAGACCCACGAAGCCCTGTGGCAAATGCAAACAACGAAATCCCACAACAAGTCCTCGATATGTGTTCTCCACTACGCTTGGTCCGGCTTTGGAGGGGTTATCTCTGCTACCTTTCCTTACACGACCTCGTGTTTATCCCCTATGTTAGAGGGGGGTCCTAGATAACTTCCACGTAACTGGACTTCTACACTCCCTATCACAGACTCCAATGTTTAATTTTGAGTGGCCTTGGAGAGTTTCCTCTCCAACCTAATCCAAGGCCCTAGTCCTGAACTAGTATATGAACCCTACAAACAAAAAGTCTAATAGATTTTAAATTAGCGTTGCTTTTATGGGATTTTTTACGTCACGGGATATGAAGGTGAAACTGATAATGTGTAAAGACTCAAAGCAAAAACTAATGAAAAAAGCTGGAAACAAAAGACTTTTACTAAATGCAAAAATCAACAACTTTTCACAAAGAAAGACTTCTTTTTCTTTTCAATTTTTCTAAGATTTCATGCAACAAACATAAAGGACTTTCGCTCAACTACGAGCTACTTATGCTCAATGCACTGCAAAAATTTATGAACAAAAAGACTTCTTCCTAGCTATAGATGCAGAAACACAATCTTCAAACAAAGAAGAAAATGAAAAGATTTTTTTTTCCTCTTTTTTTTTAATTTACGTGCAAATCAAACAACAAAGGGAAAATACCAACAAGCCTAAAACCAAGAACAAAAAACAAAATTATGGCTTAAAGCGCAGATCGCAAAGAATCAGAGCAAGGACACACAATGGCAATCAAGAAAGCAAAGACTCTTACGCTTGTCTAAAAACCTTAAAACAAAAAAAAACAAAAAAATCTTTTTATCTTTTCTATCAATTATCAACTAAGAAAAAGCAAGCTAAGGGTAAGCTGACCTAACCTACTGACTGTTCAACCCCAGACTTAAACACCTGAGAGCACTACTCCTCACCAAAAGAGGGGATGACTACCCCACCTTGATAAAAAAGCAGCCTGTCAAACACACTACTGTCACTAAAACAGCACGCGTGCAAACGCGCGCTGAGCTGAAACAGAACGCGTGTACCCGCGGTCTGACCTTGTACAGGTCGTGTGTATGTATAACTTTTAAGGCAAAAAATAAAAACAGGCAGCCCAGACCCAGAAGAGGCCTCTGGTATTGACAACCAGGGTCCCTTGAAGGCTTGGATGCTTCTTCTAACAGAAAATAAAAATAATTGCAAGGAATAACAAAACACAACAAGACAAACTGAGACAAGACTGTGAACTAGCAAGACTCAGACAAGATCCAGAAAACCCCCTGAGAATGTATAATCCTGACAGGGAAGAGGAGGACTGACTCTCAAGCTTCCTGAAATCCTACATGCTACTGAAACCTCTACAGCTAGCGTTCAAACACGGGCTGTAAGAGGTTAGGGCGCGGATACATGTGTGCAGGCCTTCTACAGGCCACGTGTACCTCTGTGTGTCCCGATAATTATCGTCAAGCAACAGTCAAGGAAAAAGTGGTATAAAGAACCAGGTTCCCTGCTAACTCTGACCTAACAGAAAACAGATAGGCAAAGAAACAGAAAATCCAATCCTTTAAACTACTCAAAAACCTCAACTAAATCCAGAAAACCCTAAAGAGTATCTTCCTCAGTACGGTCGCGAACTCTGTTGTTGGGAAAAATACCCTACGGACTAGCAAACTAGGGTCAGACTTGCATGCAGAATTTTGACCGTAAAGAAATTACTTTTAACCTACCACCCAAAACTTAAAACCCCTCTTTCACATACATGCATGGAAAGGAACTACTAACCTTTTTACTGATGTTTGGTGTAGATCCTTTGTTGCGCTTTGCCCGCTTACTTGCGCTACTCCTTCCAAAGATAATCCTGCAATCAAGGCAAAACACTACGCATGCATGCTACTTTTCTACTTGAGTGTTAGAAATTAAGCATAAATTAAACAAATCATATATAACTCATGCATTGGGATGGGAAAAGTATTCTTTTATTATTTTCAAAATGAATCAACTTACAATCAAAGTCAAGACCGGCCACCGCTCCTTGATCTTGATCCTGGGCTCCTCCTCTTCTTTGTCCTCCAACTGCTTTGCGTTAATTCTCCTTAGGCTTGAGGAAAGGCTAAAGGGTTGGGACAAATGGATTCGACAATTGGGCAGAGTTTCTTCACTATAATTTTTCCTCTTTCAAATGGTACCCCTACCCCTTCTTTTATAGGCTAGAAGGAGCTAGGGTTTTGGATGAACTCTTGGCCATGCATGGCCGGGAGTTTCAGTTAACTGACCCATAGCTTTTTGTCCCGTCGGCAACTTTCCTATTTTTGTGTTTTGTTAGGTAAACGCGGGCTGTAGTAGGCCTGCCAGCGTTCACCCGCGTGCAATAGTGGGTTAGGGCACGTGTACCTTCACCCAAGAGGATTTTCAAAGAGGTTTTTCAGCAAATGTTTTGGCAATGAAGGGATATGAGTTGGCCTGATGCCAGGTAAGCATGTGTGGTGCAATTTAGGGTTATAACACTAAGGTGAGTTATTAATTAATTAAGTCTCCCCTTAACACATTTTCGTTCTATTTCTCCATTGACTTAGGCTTAAGTGACATTTCCTATGTTTTTGGCTTAATTCATCATTTAGCCATCAATTCTCCCTTATTTCTCCTCTTGTTCCATGTTTGTGCCTGAATATAGTCTACGGGAACAAATAGACTACTAAGTCACTCCCTGTTGGCCTACTCTTGGGAACAGGACATCACAACTTCCCTCTAAGTGCTTCTTTAATCATCTTGTCTTCTTCTGCCTAGAGTATTAGCTTTATGATTTCTTGCTTGACTTCTTTGGAGTTCTAAGTTAGTTCTTCCTAGAGTCACTTGTTTTTATTATTTTCTCTTTTAATAACTTCTATGGCACTCAACAATTCTTCTTTGTAATCGAATTATTCCTATTCATATTCTTCTTTGGAGCCTTATTCACCGGAGTCTTATATTTCCATGAATAGTACCCTTTTTGTATCACTGTCGCTGAATTCATCTACTTCTGATGAAGAACTGTCTTCCTTGGTGCAAAGGATTTTCTTGAAAAACTTATTTTTTTCTCTTCTACCCTTTTTAATTTTCTTTTTAGGGTCATCTTCTTGTTCATTTATTTTCTTTTTATTATAAGTACATTTATTAGGAAAATGACCAACACCATCACAATTAAAACAAACCAATGTAAGCTTACCTTTGTATTTTTCGGTTCCCTTTTTCAACCTTCTGACAAAGTTAGCCACCTCTTCATATTCCTCTGAATCATCGTTGTAGCTACAATCTGACTTTTCCTTCTATCTATCTTTCTTCTTTTTCTACTTTGATGATTTGAATGCTAATTCCTTCATGACTGGATTGTCTTGCTATGTCCTCATCTCATAATCTATGACTATCTTGTGTAGCTCATCCATGCTCAAAGTGTCTATATTTGCTCTCTCTTCCAGGGCTGAAATCTTCGGATCATATCTCATAGGTAGAGACCTCAGTACCTTTTGAACAATGATTGTTTCCTTCATTTCTTCTCCCAAACCCTTGATGGCATTGACTGTCTCATCAACTCGTATAAATTAGGAGGCAATGTTTTCATCTTCCTTCATCTTCAATTGTTCAAACTTGACTCTAAATGTTTGAATTTTATCTCCTTTAACTTTGGAATCTCCTTCGTAGATATTCTTGACTTTGTGCCAGATTTATTTTACGGATTCACATTGCACAACCTTGGTGTATATTGATTCAGTCAAACCATTCAGGATAACATTTTTATCTCTAGAATCATTATCTTCAAGTTTCTTTCCATCCTTATATGTCGGGGGAGTGGTTGTTGCTTTGTATACATCTTCAACTTCTCTCCAAACATCAAATCCATGTGCCTGTACATATGATTTCATTCGTATACTCTAGAAGTCATAGTTCTAATCGTCAAACTGTGGTACACCAATCCTAGTGTAGTCCATGATATCCTTACAATGGTTAGACTTCTTTCTGAAGGACCTGCTCTGATACCAGTTGTTGGATTATTGAGAGGGGGGGTGAATCAGTAATGAGCAATTATAGTAATTTTAACCACAATTTGTTCTTCAACAATATTCAACAATTTATCATTAGCATTCAAGATATCATCAACAGTATAATCATAAACAACATCACATCACAATAGATACATAGTACACCATAATTTATGTGGAAACCCAAATGAGAGAAAACAATGGAATGATTTTATTATATATCAAAAGAATACATTCATTGGAAGCACCAACTTCTGATTCTCCAACTACAACTAGAAGGAGGCTCCAACCCCATGTTCTCAGGCTCCATCCTGAAGGAAGCTACAACTCCCTAAATTCTATGGATCCAACCAGAAGGAGGATATAACCCCCTAAGTTCTTTAGTTCCAACCAGAAGGTGGCTACAACCACTTATCATTTCCCCATCCAACCGCCCTGTAATACAAAAGTAGACAAACCATTGCTATCACAAACTCTAACACTGTCACTACCATTGTGACTATCAGTTTGTCTCTGTCACTATCACATCAACCTATATATGTTCATCAACCAACTAAACATGTACCATACCATGCATCAAGTGTATACCAATATACATACTATGTCATGCATTAATCATGAACCAAAAGATACATCAACAATGAATAGTGAATCATGAATTAGAGCATCAACCATGTACAAGCTATGCCATATACAATATCATCAACCATATGCAGATATGTGCCATATCATCAATGAAGTATCTCAAGGAGCCAATGCATGCTCGTCATGCATATTCCACCATACAACATGAATATGTCTCAACGATATATAATCAACTCAAAGATAAGAACCATAAGAACCATGTCATGTGCTAAACCAAATATAAGAGTGTTCCTCACTCTACCAAGCAACCAAGATATACCATATCCAAATACCAAACCAAACATACCAAGTATGCCTCATGAATACACCATATCATGATAAGAAGTAACCATCAAAACAAGTATACAACCATACCAATACCTCTATAGCTGACCTAAACCTCTGGGATAATGACCTGTAACCTTCATTTAGACTTCAGGGACCTGGTACCAACATCTACTCAAAATTTCATGAGTTTTTCACATGTACTCGACTTTCTCTTCTATAGCCTGTGTATATCTGCGCTTTCCTTCACTACATCCCATGTACATTCGCGCCCTGCTGACCTGCAACCCATAGATACCTCAGAAACTAGGGTTTGTTGCAACCCCAAGACTTTCTCCTTCGAGCTTCCTATGCTACCTCATAAATATGTCGTTACAACCTTAGAAAAAGATCACTAGATCACAGAAAAGATAAGAAATGAATAAGTGTGTGATTGTATATGTGAATGACTCCTTCGGGTGCTTATATACATGTGCTAGGTAACTCCTCTCCTTAATTTGGGGCTTCTGGGGTTTTCTTGTTGCAACAACTTTTACCCCTTTGACCAAGACTTATAACAAATTAAGGGATTTTTGTCCACTCTTCGAGGCTTCCAAATTTATAAGGCCATATCTCCCTAATCGTGAGGAACCACGTGGTATTCTGCATATCAACAAAAATGGCATGATGACTAATGTCCATTTATGAGAGTCTTGCATGCATTCACATTGTCCTTTTTATCCATATTCTTCATTCAACTTCAGGTACCAAAACCACATCGTCGGGGCTACCGGAATTCTTCAAGGGTTGACATCAATTTCTAAGATCACTCTTCAATGGTTGACATCAATGACAACCAACTTTCCATACCAACTATCCAACAGAATAGCCATGGCTCTTACTGCATTTTTTCCATGCTTCAATTTCTTCTCAATATTCCTAGCCAATTCCCTTATTTTTCTTTCACTTGCAGAGGCCCATAATACCCCTCTATACATATTTTCACTGGTTTTTATATATAATGCACACATATCCCCAGGTTGAACATTATCCAAAGGGAACTTGAACTCAATGACCTTATAATCTGTAGTTATACGAGGCCTTGGCACCTTTGACTCCAATATTACCAATATTAGTGCATTTTCCTTGTAATCTGTGGCTGAGAGAAATTTAGTTTGAGCATTGACTAGAGAGCATAATTGCTTTTTAGCATCTACACAAGCTCTTCTGATATCAACATAATAATTAAAAAATAAGGTTTGTACCTCAGAATAACCCCCTGTAGTAGTAGAGATAACCTCTCCATCTAACAATAAAGCTCACGAATAATGTTGTATAGTAAAAGGAGCAGGACGAGTCTTTTCAACAAAAGCATATCCTTCTCCACTAGATTTCTCCATCAACTGTAGCATGCCCTTACCTTTATCAAGAGGGTTTGCTAAGGTATCATGTATATCAATCTCTTCTTCTTTCTTATACCTCTTGGTTATGGGCTCATCTATTTCCATATCAGAATTTGTATTAGGAGAATTTTTTTTCCCAATAAAACCTCTAGCTTATGAGAAGTTTCTAAGGCCCTTGTGGAATCAAATCCATTTGCTGGTGTATTCTAAACTTGGGCCATCAATATCTACCTTACCTCTTCCCATGTGTCTATGTTAGTAGTACTTTCTATTATTGGATGAGGTTGATGTTGATAGGAAATCTTCTTACCTGCAATTATTCCCTGTGGATCATAAATCCAACTATTTTCCTTTTCAAAATAAAACTTCTGCAACATGTCTTCAACAAGGTTGAGTGCAGTTCTCAATTTGACCTGAAAAGTTCCCACTTCATTTGGAATATTGAAGGTTATTGGTTGCTTATTTTGAGTGAAATGAAGACGATCTAATGTCATTATCTACCAGAGATACTCCAGGGAAAAAATCCTAAGAGTCAGGAAAACTAAAAAAATTGTAGGGCTCTCCTTCAAAACCATAAACCCTGATTAAGGTGTGTGTTTGTCCTTGATTCTCTCAACCTAATAGTCAGAAAAAATGGCAAATTAGTGTGAGGTGGTTTCTCACATAAAAACCAATTTCCAAAATTATAATTTAATGATAAATACGTGAGTCTAATTTCCCTCACAAGTATTAATCATTTTACATCAAAAGTGAATAATAATATATGAGTTTTTCAAAAGCTCATAAAGCATAATTAAATGCATGAGCATCTCATAAAAGCATTAAAAGAATGCATGAGACCCTTTTCTCACAAAGCATTAATAAAATGCATGAGAAAATAAAACTCAAAACATATAAGTTCACCCTTTCACCACTTTGTCACCAATTTCAACTTCACATGGCGAGCAAAGTAAAAGTACCTTCCATGTGTGGAAATCCATCCGGATCACACCTCCCCACAAAGAACCTTTTGGTCTCAAAAAGTATCAACTTTATCTCTATGAAAATGTCCTCAAAAGGCGCACTCCTTCACACACGTACTTCGGAATCAGAATGCAAAGCCAAAACTTGCAACCGCTGCAAAGCAAATTTTTGGAAAGGCACATCCCTTGTCTCCTTTACCTCTGTTCTTCGAAGATGAAATGTCGAAGCCCACACCTGGAAAAATTGAAACATGTAGTTGATGACCTGTACCACAATATTTGGCGTACCTTACTTGCCAAGATTTTATAACTACACTCTTTGGTCAAGTTTAAAATGAATCACCAACCTGGCTTGGGAAAATCTCCCCATTCAACTGCTTACATAATGATTACAAAATGAAGCCACTTAAGTCTTAAGGTGCAAAATAATGCCTCTCACTCTCCTCACTCAAGAGTAGCTAAACAACCATTACAATGCTTCATAATCACATTTACATCAAATTACAAGGCCTTTTTAATGTGCCGGGAATGTCGCATAGTCGAGCAACTCTATGGTTTTCAAGCTCATTACAATGCTTTTACATCAAATTTTCAAGCAATTCTTATGCCAAATCGGATGTTGAGATATGCACCAATGGGAAACTTCTATGGTTCTATGTACCTATTACCAAAATTTGCATCATGGCCAAAATATGCACTAGGAAGTAAACTCACATACCCCACTACAAATCGTGTGAAATAGGAAACAATGAATGCCCCTTGATTGCCATCAATTTAACTTAGGCATATAGAAACCTTATGAAAATGGATTTCAATAGTTTATATATGAGTTACACTATAATGTAAAACCCAAAAAGAACATGCCAACCAAGGTATCAAAACCCACTATAAATAGTGCACATGCTAGCTTCCCGAACTCCATTTGTTTGCCAATACACATGGCATCAATACCATTGGTTTCGATAGTTACATAATAACTATGATGTAAACCCACATTAGTTAGGAGAAATAGAAGCACATCATTCAAATATAAGGGCTTCAATAGTTTTACAACTATAATAAAATACCAGTAATAAGGCACATTTCCTTCTTACCATCTTGATACCTGAATTGTAACCAACACAAGCAGCACCACTATCGCAACAATCCATTAACTCCTTGGCCTACTCCAAATGAGAGATCATGAACTTTGTAATTAGAAATTTCACCCTGGTTTAAGTGGTTTCAAATTCTAAGTAGAGTGACAAGGAACACAGATTCGAGGCCTTCGCCAAATTGTGGTTCCAAGTCTCGGTTCCAAACTTGGAGTTCATAACTATGTCTAACATTCGGAGATGGCTACCTTGCCACATTTTTCGACACCGAATTGCACCTCGAACCAGTGCTTCCATCAAAACAAAGGAATCTCCATTCTAAGAGGACTGAGGGAGGCATCCATTCCTCGTGCAAACGTTTTCCCCTTCTGCAAGGAAAACAGACCTTCAAACTGCTATCAAGGTTGTAGCAAAAGTCCAATGTATTCTATCAAGAGGTTCAATGATGAGTTGATGGTAGGATCCAAGAATTGGTGGAAATTTGATTACTGGGGAAGTGTGAAGCCATCATGTGCCACAATATGCAATCCTTCATATGCCTATCATTTCTCTTGTGTACGAGTGGAGAGTAGTAGGCTAGTGTAGATCTGCAGGAGACTAAACGCCCCAAACCAATCAAACGTATACACAGAATGCTACTATGAGTAACCTTGGCATGACTACTAGCATCGTAATCTAGGATCGCCTTTGGACTCTCCCTTCTCGACAGCAGATGTCGTCCTACGCCCCACACCCAATGATGACCAAAACGATGTGGCACTATTTCTTGTGTTGTCGTTTCTCCTGCCAATAGATGCTTGGGGTGTTAGATAGAGCCCATGAAGAAGAAAAAAAACACAACACATCTTAGTAAAAACGAAGGTTACTGAAGTCATTGCCCTCACAGAAAGCATGCATCTTATTCCTTCCAGGAACATGAAAGAGAATGCCAAGCATAGAAAACACTGTCACCCACCAGTTGTGCATATTTCTTCACAACAATCTTCCACCAACAAAGGAACTCTGAGTGCCAGAATCTATGGATATCTGGGAGAAAAAAATGGATATGTGTTTTCCTTCAAAGGCGACCATCCAAAAATGGACACCTGGTGCCAAAATCCCTGCAAGACGTGCGTGCTTACCTCGATTCTTCCACCATGATTCTTGGTGCATGGATTTACACCTCGACCTTGTGTCAATCTCTTCAGAAAGGTCGCAATTGTCATGACACACTTAAAGATTCGTGATTGATGATATTTTTGGAAATGGTTTCATTTCCCTAGGCATTGCAACACTATAATTGGTGGTGAGCATCAGCGAATCGATGACTCAACACATCTCGGGATCCCTCAATGATCTTCTAGCCTGTCGATATTTTGTTGCAACCTCCCAGTGTCCCTATCGGAATTGTAAATACCCGTTCCCAGTAGATCATGGTGAATATATTTTGTTTAATGACCATGTTAAGCATGGAAGAAACCACACGATCTTGGACGAAAAGGTAACAACCATTGATTCATTGGTATTCCCAACAAAGAAATCGACGACTCTCAAATCCCAAAAAAAAAAAAATCCACTCCAAAACCTCCAAGTGATTGTTGATCTCTACATGTTTGCGCCCAGGTCGATTCCCATCTTCGAAGGTGAACTGAGATGGCTCCCTCAGAGAGATTTTTCCTCATATTTATGGAATGTTCTGAAGTGTTATAAATGGAATGCAATGTCTGGCTGAATTCATCTCCCATGGTGTATATAATGTGATCATTGCAGAGAAGAACAAAGTATTGCTCCTCCTGCCACCCAATGTCATTTTATCTTCATCGATTGATCTAATTTACAATCTTTCCGAGAAGCTTGCAAAACTCTATGAGTGCTTTCTCTACCAACAAATCCAAGAAAAATTAAATGAAATGGGTTGTTTTCCATTGGTTGGTATTATAATGATAATTTTCATGCGATGGACTCTGTAGATCAGTGCACGTATGTTGGTCCCTGAGATTTGTTTAATACCTGTGGGGCATTATCAAAGTTGTGATTGTTTATTCACAATTGCAATCATCACTTGAATAAGTTGTCTGTCATGCATATCTACCCAGTCTTAGGAAATTCATCGAACTACACCGATCCAATGGAGGATGAAAATGACTAGAAAAGTTGTGGGTAGATCCAACATTTGAGTGAAAACTATGCTTATTATCCCCCAACCAAACTGGACCGACAAAAATAATGGTTGCAAGATCACCGAACATGAACATGCTAGAGATGAGACTAGTCTTTGATAATCCCACTCAATTTTTCAAATATGTTATCCATTTCTTACTAAGCCATTCAAACGGATGATCCTTGGATAGTTGATCTTTTTGAAGAACTACTTCTGGGATTATTGTCATTGGACTAACTCCTTCATCTACTTCCTCCTTCTTTGCAGGAGCTTGTACGACTTTCTTGCCACGTTTTGGACGAAGTTGAGGATGAACTTTCCAGCATTTCCCAATCTAATTGTCATTCATCTTGCAATGAGTGCAATAGTTCCTTTGCTTCTTCTTTAACAGAATATCCTTGTCACGAGGACGTGAAAGGGGTTCTTTTTGTCTTGTCTCACTTCCAGTGGGCATGCTCATCTTCTCTACCCAAACTTTCTTCTTGTGATCCTTTGTTACATCACGGTTAGAATATCGAGTGCAAGAATGCATATTGCAAGAATCATGCTTCTTAAAATCAAAGAAAGAATTTGACTGAACATAACCCTTATACCTTCCAGGCTTATCCTTGTTGTAGATATGACAAGGAATAGGACTAGATTATTTGAATCCGTTCTTGGAATCCAATGATGTAGAGATGGTTTTTGAAGTGGCTCTTGCTTCAACGGACTTTGAGCACTCTCCAATCTCCTCTTGACCATATCCCAAGTGAGATCGGAAGAGCGTCGTGTAGGGAAAGAGTGTAGATCTCG
>CBVK0100352501.1:0-20939 GCA_900067695.1 Picea abies
AAATCACTCAAGATCTGTTTACAATATCTAAGTTTTCTTCCTCTTAACTATTACATTAACATGCGCACATTTATTTCAAAACATCTCAAAACACTTTTGCAATGTGCTGAAATGCATTGGTGCTTGTCCCAGCTGTCTTCTGCCTCCGCGCTTTCTTGTTGTTGGCGATGCTCCTGCATCATGAAGATATCGAGCCAATAGGGATGTATTTTGTATGTTTTGAAGTTAATGATTTATGTACCAAATTTGAAGGTAAAGTAGTTTTGTTTTTGCTAAAAATATATGCAGACACCAAGAGGTCTAGAGTTATGACTAGAAAAGAAAAGAACCAGGATGATTCTAGACCTATCCCTATTCCAAGTCCAGAATCCCTCACAATTACAGAGATGAGTAGTTGCAATAGAAGGGAGAACCATGCTAGATACCATGAAATATATAATCTGTTCCAAAATGAAGAGTACCCTACTGAGGATGAAGATATTGATGAATACACGAATATCAGGAAAATTGGTATTCACATAAGGGTCACTCGCCCCATGATTTTTCCCTATAATGATGTTGGGTGATGGTTCTTCAATCACCTCCTAAAGGAAACGACCATGTTATTCAATGAATCCAATGTTCTAATCACATCTTTGAAGGAAGAAGAAATCATAGCTAGGTACAAAACCCCAGAGCCTACGATATAAATAGATGAATAATTTCTAGATAAGTTTGGAGCCGATCATAAGGACTTCAAAATGTTGATGGAGGATTTGTTCGTCAATGAGGAATGGTGTTGGATAAACAATGTGGAATTAATATTCATGAAAATCCTAATTATGAAATATTTGCAGAGAAGTAGAAGAAGAAATAATACGAAACAGGAGTGGAGTGCACATTTGAGGCACATCTAGGCTTGGGAGCATACACTTGAGGCACATTCAGGAGTACAGTACACAGTAAGAGAAATAAAGAAGAGGAATAAAGAAGAATAATAAAGTAGGGAATAAATTAATATAAGAAAGAAGGTGACAAGGAAGGATAACATTTCGGCATACTAAAAGAAGAAAGGAATGTAAAAGAGGAAGACTTGAGAAGGAAAAAGAACCATGTATAAGGAAAAGTGGGAAAAGAAATCCCAAACAACAATTTAAATTGATTTTTTCATGAATTGTAATAGGGTTTTGGGGTGAGAAAATTACAGTTTAAACGGGTTGGGAAAATAGGGTTCACAATCAATCGATAGTTTTATAGATTTTGTTTAAGACAAGTGTCTAGGTCCTAATGTTAAGGAGATGTAGTAGGTGGAGAGAGAGACAGGCTTGCACTGCATAGTAGCTAGGATAGATGAAGTAAAATATAGCATGATGTATCTTTGTAAGAACAGTGTGCAAGTCTGAGACAATTACATAAAGAATAATAAAGAAGCCACTCATTATGAACATATCCCAAAGTTGGGTGAACCCACGTTAACTACTATGTTTATTTGTATTTTATGTGATTGATCATGGATACCTTCTTGATGCATGTTAGACTATATTTGTCTTCTGTTTATGTTGC
Source organism: Picea abies (assembly GCA_900067695.1). NCBI lineage: Eukaryota > Viridiplantae > Streptophyta > Pinopsida > Pinales > Pinaceae > Picea > Picea abies. The sequence continues at coordinate 1,543 of CBVK0100352501.1, forward strand.
AATATGAAGTATAATGGTAATACATAATTGAAGTATAATGATAATACATAATTGAACTATAATGGTAATACATAATTGAACTATAATGGTAATACTGGTTTATTTTTAAATATGAAGTATAACGGTAATACATAATTAAACTATAATGGTAATACTAGTTTATGTTGCAATATGAAGTATAATGGTAATACATAATTGAATTCACTAGGTAACCTAAGGAGAGAAAATACAGAATAAAGCACACATAATAGATAAGCAAGAACAACAAGGATGATAACCTACCATCCCCTCACTACTGCAAAAGATCGGTTCCTGCAGCCCCAATAAATGCCTCAGGTGAGACTTCACTTTCATGCAGGTGATGTGGAAAGGGCCAGTGTCTGAAGGGTTTTGTTGGTTTTGATAAATGGAAAATAGGGTATTACTACCACACACACTCCAACAAATGGTTTCATTGTCGATACATGGAATCTGTGATTGAGGGAAAATTTTGGAGGCTGACTAAGAAGGAAATCTTAGAATGGTTAGAAGGGAAGGAATGGGAGTTTTCTTGGAAAGAGAATATAAACCCTTGTATGAGAGATTAACAATGGATGCAAAGGTATGTTTCCACAGAGTTGAATGAAATTATTTTCTTTGGAAAATTTATGATTATTCTGATTGAGTGGTTAGAAATATTAGTGGAGAATACTGGAAGGTACCGAACCATAGCATCAAGGAATTGGAATCCTAAGTTGGTAAGACAACTGAATTATGTAAGTAATAAAACTTCTCACGTAGTGGATTTCTAGTTGAATAGAATATTAGTAGGATATATTATAGAATTTGCAGTAGATTGTACCCAATCATACAATGTTGTAGAAAGGGGCTTTTTCAAAGGTTTGCATGGAAGGTTCATGAAATCATTGGGTACGCGGATAAATATTATACCATGTGACAAGTGCATGATGACAATGGAGTCTGGATGCTAAGGGGATTCGTGTACATATGGGAACTGGGGGATGAGAAGAGATAGTCTGAGGATAGGAGAGAATGAAGGAAGAAATGAAGAAGGATAAGGGAAAGGGTCTAGAAGGAGGTGTGTGTAAGAAGATGAAAGATCACAATGAACTAGTTGTTTATACACTAATCTATGGTGACATAGAATGAATTGGATACCAAGTAAAGGATACAAATGAGGATATAGTTCATCAAGTGACACAACGAATGTAATAAATCAGTAAGAATATGTAAGAGAAACTGACTGAATTGCAAAAACAACTGGACATAGTAAGCTTGGTAGTAGAAAGAAGATCCATGAAAGGTCAACCGGTAGGTGCGATGGGGGAAGTAGAAGCTACCACTTCCCACTTCTCACAAATAGTTGAAGGAAGTAGAGTGATAAAAATCTTAGTAGATACATTTGTGTTCCCCACACCTGAGATGCAAGAATGAGTACAAATACTAAGTCACTTAGAATTATTCAACTCATAGATGCCCTCAATTATTTTACAGGGATTGCAAACATGTATTGTGTAGGAATTAAGGCTTCATGTAGATTCTGCTTCTAGAGAGTGGATAAAAGTTACCAAGGAAAAGACAAAACTGCAAAAGGAATACATAACCATTGTCTAGGAAAAGAGTCCATTGGAGCATAAAGTTGAAAGCATATTGAAGGAAAAGAGTAAGGCTGGAGGAAAGGCTGAGAAAGAAATGAAGGAGAAGGATGAAGTTGATCAATTGGCACATCACATACAAACGATTGTCCAAAATTTATACAGAGATATATAAGAGGAACTAGTAGTAGTAAAGGCTAATATGGAAGAGCAGGTGTTGGGAATTTCTATGCTGATCTGGGTTCTACTTTAGGTTTCCAACAAAACCCTACAAACCATCGGCCCTTCTGGATACCAGAATGCAAAACTGTGCACATAGTGCATAATGCAGTCCCACCTAAGATGGCTTATGGGTGACTACAGGGCCCATATGTTTGCAATATTGGAAGGGAGACTTATGTAGGTATGAGATACATTCTTTCTACCTAAAAACATATTAGATCTATTATCTTATTACATCAAAACATAATTAACTCTCAGATCTACCATTTATTACTCAAATACATTCATTAGGGTTGATTATATAGTAATTATGTTATCATTATATTGTTTGTTGCATTTTACTATTAGCAGATCCATTCATTCACCATACCTAAAAAATTTCAATAAATAAGACAAACATTCCACATAAAGACACAAATTTACCATGGTTCATCCCCCCTGGGCTACGTCCACAAAGATCTGGCTTCTTTGGCTCTTTTATTATTCTACATCAAAATTGTAGCATTGAATGCATTAAATTTGAGTATGAGAATATCATACTAAGATCCACAACTTACGATTTTACCCTCAATTACAATGCATATCTATGTCTCTCTACTCATATCTCTATCATATATGTTAAAATTACTAGCTTTGTCTCCGCTATCTCACAACATATATTTATATAACAACGAGGGGTTAATTACCCGTTACAAAAATGACCAAAAACCTAACCCACTAACCCTAGGTGGATTAGGTTTGTCCACTTTCTAACTCCTTCATCGTGGTTGGTCCAAAATCCAACTCTTTTTCTCATTGATCTGCATCTTTTTTCCTTCCTTTGACTTTTCATGTTTCTTGGCACTTCTTTTCCCTTTTTTCCTCGGGTGACACATCACTTGCATGCAGGTGATGCTGAAAGGGATGGTTTCTAAAGGGTTTTTTTGGTTAAGATAAACCGAACCTAGGATATTACAATCGTGCACACACAAAAAAATGGCCAGTAAAGGAAGGGGAAATATATGTTCCTGCAAAGTACCTTAAGGATGCATACAAAATCCTAAATCTGATGATCTGCAAGCTCTATGGTGAGGAAACCAACACTAATTTTAGGATGGAGTGACTTTTGATGGCTTACACAGTGGTCAAGACTAAACAAGTTTTCAGCTAGGCCAACATTTTAGCCTACAACATCATAAATCAAGCTCGGTAATCGCAAGGTATGAAAAACCCTAGATTCTATATAACCAAGTACCTTATCGATGCAATTTTTGTTGGTCATAAATTTCATTCTTTTAATTGGGATTGAAACGAAAACGTGCCCTCAATTCATGTATATTGTTCATAATTGTGGGAGGTAAACTCTAAATAACACTTATATGATATTTTTTATTACTTCCTGGCCCCTCTATACAAAGTTGGTTTTGGGTTTAACCCATATTGAATATATATAGGAGCCATCAAAGCCTTAAGATAATTATGATATTGGTACATGAGTAAGTAATATACCTGCGTCAGGATATATGGAGCCACTGTACCACTACATATGTTTCCAAAATATGTACCTAATAAGTTTTTAGCAAGATAAATATCCTATCATACATTTGAGAAAAGAGTCACTGCATACTTGTCAAAGAAGAACAAAAAGTATTGGCCAATATTTCCAATCAACATAGGCATCTATTTTCTATCAAATAAACCACATGTTGAGAAAAAAGTTGAAGATCTGAAGGTCTTCACTTTTTCCTTTTTATGAGGGAAATCCTTGTACACGTGATCTTTTTTGCATCCCCAACATTGGATTGGTCATCTTCCCCTTTTTCCTGAGGAGTCTTATCTCTTGGATTCATCCTTAGCATTCTGGTCTTGATGATTTTTATGAGGGATATTTCTATTGAAAGGAGGTTTGAATCCCATCCTCCTCTGATAATATTTCTCCTTCTTCCTATCCTTCCAATATTTATTCATGGATTCTCTGCCCTTGCTTTTCTCATACAGGTACGTAGCCTTCTTGATGGTCTCATTCAAAGTCCTAGTTTCATCATATTGAATCTTCCATGTATAAAAGGATGGAAATCCACTTAAAACCCTCTATATTTTCACCTTATCATCTTCTATAAACCCCACATACTTTAACAGCCCCAAGAAATTATTTTCATACTCTGCCATGGTCATGCTTCCCAGCCTAAGTTCAAAGAAATCCTGCATTTTCTTGTCATAGAAGTGTTCTGAAAGGTACTCCTTATGAAAATATTTCTCGAACTGCTTCCAAGTTATCCTACTCTCATTAATGTACTCAACTTTCTTAAGTTGATCCAACCACATAACAACTTTCCCATGTAAATGGTTTGTGGCAATTTTGTCTTATAGGTTTGATGAGTAGTTACACAATTAAAAATACCTCCTAAGTCCAAGAAACCATGCTTCAACATCGTCTTCCCTTTCTCTTTCACCATCAAAGGATGGTGGCTTAAGGTTCCTCAACTCTCCTTACAAATTTTCCAATTCATGTCTTCTTCTTTGGTTCCTAATAGAAGATACCTATAGACTACTTAGGGAATCTTCAGATGTGTAAAATTTCCTTGCTGAGTAGGGAGGTGAGTAATGTCTATGAGTTCAACTATCACTTCTTGAATAACCAGCTCTTCTACGGTCTTCTCTTCTTTCATGACATCTTCTCTCTTCCTCCTGTTTTGAGTTTGATCCATTCTTTGTTTGCCACTGCAACTAATTTAATATTTGCATAACTTGATAATTTATATGATTTTGTTCTCTTATCATTCTCTCATTGTCTTCTTTGTAACTCTGCACTTCTATTTTCAGGCTCCTCAACATCTCTATCAAATTTTCTTGCTCCCCTCTAGCCCGGTTCCCGTTGGATTATATCTTTGCATTACCAACATTGATATTCTAACCTTTGGCCTCTTTATCATGTCTGGAATCTCCCTCTCCTTATTCTTCTAACCTTTGGCCTCTTTATCATGTCTGGAATCTCCCTCTCCTTATTCCATTTCTTAAATATGCATTTTTATATTGAACTGATATGTTTACACCCCTCCTAATTCTGCATATTAATTTTTTTTCCAAACAATGCTACATGTCCTTTTTCTTCTCAATTAATGAATAATCTATTATCATTCTCCATGGTATAAAAATTCCATGTTATTATCCTCTGAATCATCTTTCCAATGACTATAATATTTCCCCAATTTGATATTTGAGCTGAGAGTTATGGCTTCCCGAAAAAAAACACTTTCAGCCCCTTTTCTTCTGTTTTGCAATATGACCTTGTTGAAAAAATCCACATCTCCTTTAGTTGATATATAATTCAAATTATACATAGGTGCTTTCTTCAAACCACTTTCCATGTGACCATGGATCGAAACTATGGGCTTATTCACTCTTTAGTTCCTTCCTCTATATTCTTCTACACAAGAGCTTGCTCAAACACAATGTTAGAGAGGTTGGTTACTTATGGATCCATTTTCACCTCAAATTGACCCTAGTTACCTTTTCATGAGAGAGAGGTTAGGACCAAGTCCTTTGAAATTCAGCCTTCGACTATTATCCCTTTTCAATCTTTCAATTCTCCCAGAGTTAAACTTTGTTGATGCCCTTCCAATAACTCTACTAGAAGATTGGATGATCAAGATTTAATCTCTCGTTGATTGCATGGTCCTGCCCCATCTAGAGGTTTCAATGAGATCGAAGTTCATGACTTAATCAGATGTTGAGATGGATGAACTTAATCAATATGGGACTTCGGCGCTCCGAGATTCCAGAACATTACAACTCCCAAGTCGCTCAACTCCTCTAGAGTGATACCTACTGAGGTACTTACCCTATCCTTCCACTATTTAATCGAACAAATAAGACTTAATCAAGTGTGGATATGAACGATTGTTAATCAAATCGGTACTTCGAGGCTCTGAGACTCTTGGAAATTTCCACTCCCGATTCATTCAACTCCCTTGGAGTGATACCTTCTGAAGTGCTTACGCCATCCTTCCACTACTCGATATAACAGTTGAGAAATTTCTCAAAGAGATCTTAGATCGATGGTTTGCACAAATTTGTTACTCCAGAACTTCAGTACTTTCACTGGAAGAGTCATTCGACACCCATGGAGGCCATACTCGCATAGATGACATGGAAGGTTGATGTCACCTATGGCTATGTGAACCCATGGCATCTGTGCCATGTGTGATTAAAAAATGAACAGGTTGGGTCCCAAGAGGTACTGAATCTGGGTGACATGTGTCCCCAGAAGACACCCCTACCACGTGGCCTATGACATGTCATCCATCAAATGGGTGATCCACCTTCTCTACTCTAGATCTGACGGCCTACGTGATTTCACAACGATGGATTTACACTTCATGGTTTTGACACTTCAAGGCTTCGACACTTCAGGGCTTCGATGCTTCATGGCTTTTCCCATTTTCCAGTAATCATTGGAGTGGGGAAATTTTTAAACTTCACTATCCCTCCACCATTGCTAGATCCGATGGTCAGAATTAGTTTTAAAGTCCTTCCCTTGATCTAACAGTCAATGGGACTTCGATACTTTGATGCTCTGGGACTGTAATTTATAGTGCTTCTAAGAGGGTTATATTCTTCAGAAGTTAAACTTCTCGAAATGGTAAACATCGGATGGCCTTGACTAATGACTGATATTTCACCTGACCCTCCTATGAGCTCGGATGGCCAATGGGTTTTCACAATTCTTCCTTTCTCCCATAATCACTAAAGTATCAAAGTTCTGGAGTTTTTAATTTCCTTCTCAGCTTCTATCAATGACTAATGATCGACAAATACGATCTGACGATTGTGATTTAATATCTCCCAGCCTCTAGTATCACCTATATCTGATCATCCTCATTCATCTTCCTTTCGATCTAATGATCCATAATTCCTTGATTCCACAGTGGTGATAGCTCCCAAATTCAAAAGTAAATGGTCATGATTTTACAATCCTTTACAAAGGATCTCTATATGCACGATGCTCTCACAATCTCTGCAATGTTATCTCTCCTGAGATTTAATATTTCAAGGACATATTCATTCTTAACCATAATACCCTATCCAAGAGTTCTGAACCATACCTGTTCGATGTTTCAACATAAATCTCTGATACCAATCTGTAACGTACCCATCCACCTACAGGCCGAGCTACACCACTTCAAGCCCACTTCTGGACTTATCTCGAATTCTAATCAAATTTATAATGAATAAAAATGCATGAAATATTCACATGCAGAGTTAAATATTCATGCTACAACATAAAAAAAGGTCATTCTAGCATCATTTCCCAACTCCATTCCATTCAAGTAGTTGAGACACCCCAGGTACACCCTAACCTTCAAGCTATAATTTCCTGCCATCCCATTGTTTTCCAAACTCCCCAGAGCCTCCCCCCATCCTCTGGAGACCATGACCATTCCATTCCTTTAATTCTGGGCAGTCTTCCTCCCAATGTTCACCCTTATCGTCATCCCTTTGCTAAAAGAAATGAAATTGAGAAAATTGTCTAAGAATTGTTAAAAGAGGGTGTTATCTGCACCAATACCAGCCCTTATTCTGCCTGTGTTTTCATGGTCCTCAAGAAAGAAGGAACTTGGCGCATTTTTTAGGATTTCCATGCCCTTAACAAACTTACTGTAGCATACCAACAACCCACAGGCAGGGATGATTTTAGGGGCTAAATTTCGCTCATGGGCTAATTTTCCATGGTTTTTCCCAAAATATTATTCTCTATTTTAAAAATTATTTGCCCAAATTCTATAGGATAAAATTATATTACTTTAAAAATAGCCAAAAATTTATACAAACTATATAAAATCCTTAGAAATTTGAATATTTTTACAAAAATATAGCCAAACATTTATAGTTGGAATATGAAGGATTAGTAATATTTGCCAAGGTTTCTACATGTTAAAATAAATTTCCATCCTTAAAATCATCCCTGCCCACAGGCCGAGCTATGCCACTTCAAGCCCACTTCTAGACTTCTTTTGACTTCTAATCTAACTTTTAATTAATAAATATGCAAGAATTTTTCACATGCATAGATCAAGATTCATGCTACAACATAAAACAAATGAACCATATGTCGTACACAATAATAACCAACGAGAATGCATACTATGGATACAAAATTCATAGATAAATAAATACATAATAGACTAAATACACAAGTAAATAAAACCATAATAGAGAGCACTTATCTTTAATGAAACAAATCACCAACTGGCTGCAGACTAAGGACGTTCCACCCAACCGTAGACAATTTTGTTCCAAGTCTCAACAACAATGTCACCCCCGAGCCAGGGCTATGAATCCACAAGGGTGGTTCCATAGTTTCAGTCGGCTTCCCATACCAATCAACACTCAACCTATCACAGGATTTTCAGCACCCACAACAATCCAAATTACACCAGCTCTCTTCTACCTAGCCTGCACAACCTAAGAGAATGGACCCCCTTCTCTTCCACACAGTCCCTCAGGCTTTCCATCTCCTTCCAGGGATCCAGTGCATTTGATCAAGAATATCCATGCTGGGACTCTAAGTATTCACAGCTGTGAGAAAAGTTGAACACATGCCAAAGCATCTCAGACATGCAGGCCTTAATTCATGACTGGAATACACCTACAATATCTACAGCTAACAAAACCATGGCTCCTCTTCAATAATTAGTTTTCCCTTCCCAATCCAAACGCGAATGAGGAAAGACGAGTGGGTGAAAGAGTGAATGGAGAGAGAACATAGTGAAAGGTGTGAACAATGAAAAATGAACCATGAGTAAGTGACTGAATGATTGAAGAAGAAGACCCCCACCATAGACCAAAGATGGGTTTATGTATTTCTTGGAATTAAGGAACCACTTGGCTTTCCCCCCAAGAATCTCATGTATTTTTTATTCTTCATTAAAACAAAAATGGGTAAATAAAATATAAAATAAATACTTATCCCCTCAATCCCCCTCGCTTGTGGAATCATAGCCCCCTATAACTCTTGTCCTTGTCTGTTTAGCAACTAGTGATCTATTTATTATTAATAATGATCAAAACATTACATTTTCTTAGCACACTAACCTCTTTCAATTGTTTGGGAACTCTGGCCTTTCATAGATTAACAAAATACATTATTTGATACGGGGCTCAAAAACGGGGTATTACAAGAATGAAGCTCAACACCTTTGATTTTTGGAAAAATGCATGGTACTAGGATGATGGAATAAAAACAAGAAATTTATACCACTGTAAGGATAACTATGACAATGATGTATTAAAGGTAATGAATGGTAATAGTAGATTATTATCTAGATCAAATACTATTAAAATAATGGGTAGTGTTAGCAAGACTATGAATCAAAATTCAAATAAGGCTCCATGTCTAATGCATTTAATACATCAAGATGGAAAAACAATTCCTCTTAGATTATTACCTTTGAACATTAGCTAATATTCACTACTCAAAATGGTTAACAAGAACATTATTATTTTGGATCTCTCTCTAGTGTCATAATTCCATATTAACATGGTAATTAGCATGGTAATTATAAATTAATTTTCAAATGGTACAATGATCATATCTCAATTACCAACAAACTTAGTGTCCCCACTAATATTATCAAAGGGTAGTTATTATGAAAAATTAGAGTTTCCCATCATAACCATCTTTCAAAACCATATTTCAAGTTGGTGTGGTGTTACTATGCCCTGAAATTGAATTCAAAGAAGCATCCTAACACTTTCTTTCTTGATAATTGTACATATTTCAAGGAAAATACTTATATGCCAAGGATGGGTAAGAAGGGAAATGATATTATTAATTCCATGAATATCCCATATTCATTCACAAGCATGATAACACACGGATATGAGACTACGGGTTTCAAATACATTAGCCTTTCCTTACTAGACATGGCTTCAAATCACACTATGGATTAATTGAAAAAATGCCTAAGGAGCTTAAAGAACCAATATTGAGTCAATGTGGGGATTAGTTATAAAAGAAGTGGAAATCAAACCACCTATTTCCTGATGTTATATTACAAATTGCATCTTATGAAAAATGTTTTGTTTATAAGAAAGATGGTATGAAAAAATCATAAGGAAAGTGATGATACTACATATAAGTCAAAAAGAAAATTACCATTATTTTTTTTTGGTTATAAATGGATAATTATTCATGAAATAACAAATTTTGCTATGTATTTTCACTTGCATCCCTTCTAAGAGCATGTACTTTTTTTTACATTGTTGAAGTTGATTTCCTCTTTGTGGGGCCTACACACAAAAACATAGATGAAACTTATGGGAGATTATTAGCTAAAATAAATTGGAAATACATATTTTCACTCCATGAGATTATGGACAATTATATGAGGTGTGAGGACCAAAACTTGTTCATATTATATCTAATTTATGAACTCTTTGACATTAAGAGCTATGTGGATCCACACATGTTGGATGGTAGCTACAATATAATTAACATTAAAGGATGACAATACTTAAAATTATGTCTTATCTATGGTACACTAGTTATATCATATAAAAAATTTGTTTGGGATGAAAAGTGGACACCTACCATAAATGTGTAGAATTCATTACTCGATGGTTGTCTAGACTTACTTAGATGGAAACCTCATCTATTAAACCTACAGTTAAGAAGACCAAGTGAGATGTTATAAATAATGAAAGTAATAGACTTATTTCGATGGAAACCTCATTTATTAAACCTACAGTTAAGGAGACCAAGTGAGATGTTATAAATAATGAAAGTAATAGAAGCATATATCTCATTCTATATCAAGAAAGGGATTGGCAACGAATGGTAACAATATTGGAATCCAAGGATAACATATTGGGAAATGGTCTTAAAGGCTTGGGATAAGCCTTTAGCGAAAATTGAGAACTCAAAAAGGGAATTCTATCGATCAGTAGTGTAGGAAATAGGAATTAAAATTGATATTACAACCCAATTGTGATGTAATTGAATCATACTTAAGAGAAATTTTCCACACTATTGAGATCATATGTTTGACCTTTATGTAACAAGCCTAGAGATGCATTCTCTCCAAGGGATGATGTTGTGGAGGGACAAATTTTCATAGTACAATAACTAGATCCATATTGTGTGATATGGTTGGGTAGAAAAAAGTGAATTGTTTATCAATATTAAGATTTTATTATTAAGCCTTACAAGGTAGAGGTCAAATTGTGAAAACTCATTGGAACATCACAGGTCAAAAACAAATTGGTACTGTAAAATTGCTTAATAAAAAGTCAACAATGGCTTTTTGGAATAGAAGGAAATATTTTCATGGATGTTAATATCATCATATTTTCATGGTCATCGAGATGGATAGGAGAGAAAATAAAAATAACTAAGAAGGGATTTGCAATAATTAAGTCACAACGAGAATAGATGGGGCATAATGGAAGGAGTGAGAATGATGTTAATGAATGAAAATTTGTTTGAGAGAAGAACTTCCATAAATGTCAATTTTTAATGATGTGTATAATGTTATAACTCATAAATTAGTAGTTATCATTATTTATCCATTACTTGAGTTAAGACTATTGGAGGTCATTGTCTATCTTCTCTTTTGGCGTAGGATGTAGATTTTTTGTGAATATTTATATATCATTTTAGTTATAGTGTTTGTGTATAAGGTGAGAAAGTTGGAAGTAAGGACTAATTCATATTTGACAATGATTTTTTTTTCTTATGTGTCTGCATTCATGGTGATGTTTACCATCCTTATCATTTGTTGCTTTAGCCATTTACGAAAATCCATAATAATTCAATGCAATGACAACACTTTTTTCTATTTTGTGTCTCTTTAATCCTTGGTATATTTAGTAAGGTATGTCATATGGATATGTATGCACATAGTAAATAAGATGTTGTGTATTAATATTGGAATTTGATAAATGATGGTGGTGGTGATGATGATGATGATGATGACCACCCACTAAGACTAGAATTATTGCATTAATAAAGGTAAGATATTACTTGGATTTCTTTAGAATGTTATTTTGGTGTTTGACAATCATTAGGAGAAGCATTCCAAGATCATCATAGTTTTGATGACTTAGAAGGTTATGAAGATTAATATTGTGACAAATATTTTGGAATTTTGATTGATTTGGGTATATACAGGGCACTCTAAAAGAAAATTCTTTTAATATTCAACCCTATTGGTGTCACAAAGGTGATAGATTCTTTCATTATATGGTGTTTTGGGAATTGTTCAATGAATATTTTCACTATGCAGCTCATGAGAGTTTGTTCTTCTTTTGGAAATGTTGATTTTCTTCTATACACTGGTCAAAATAGAGAGATGAATTTTATCTTTTAGGTTAGGGTTGGCCATCTCCTTATAGTATCTTAATTTTATTTATCGTATTATTTTATAATGCACCACATATCATCCTTAAATTTAGTTGTAATAATAATGTAATATCATTGGTATTATATATAATGACTTTACCCTTTTTCTCCCTATGATTTAGCCAAGACTTGGCATCTTTGTGTTATCCCTTCTTGAGCCATTGGTTGTTTTTTCTAGAGTTTGAAGAAGTTCTCAAGACCATCTTGTCATCCACGTTGTTTATCATGTTCTTTTACATTAAGTAATTGATCACATATGTGCTCTCAATGGGGGAAAGGATCTTTTCTATGAGGAGTATAGGATATGGTGTCTTGCGTTTAATTTTGATATTATAAGTTATAAAGTTTTTTTGGATCTACTCTATCTTTCTCCAGGATTCACGAGAGATACCGAATCCAAAAACTTCACATCTATATAAGATAATATGAGTGATGAGAGTCTTAAATTGGATATTTTTCTTATCCCATAGCCAAATCGCCAGTAATTTACAAATGTTTTCAAGCCCATAATAAGATTTCCCACACTCCAGTTATCCTTTTCTCATTGATATAGTTCCAATTGAGTTTGTGATGAATATCGATTCCAAGATATTTGTATGAAGGAACTTCCTCCAAGTTATTGTTATCGTATGTGAAAGTATTGTAAGTGAGACTTTTGGATTTAGTTATCATAACCTTCATTTTGTCAGTGTTCATAGTCATACCCATACTAGAGAAAAATCCCTTGAGGATTCTAAGTTTCTTACTGAGGTCATAGGGACTCCTCACAATAAGAACAATATCGTCGGTGTAAAGAAGAATGATGATGACTATACCAACAAGATTTGGTTCAACACAACCTTCATCTTCCAAACAATCGTAATATAAATTCACAATATTAAAACCTAAAAACAAAATGTCAAAATTAGAATTGAAATCGATAGTTTTAGATTAAAATCCATAGTTTTGGAATTGAAATTCACACTTTTGAAACTAAGTTCATGATTTAGAAACATCAATATTCAAATTTTCATAATCCAATTTTGATACTTTAAAACAATGATATTCAGATTTTCAAAATTAAAACTGAAACATGCATTCTCATTTATAAAACCAAATTTCATAAAAGTATCTTAAACTTTAAGCTAGTTATCCAAGATTTGTTTTTAATTTAAAAAATAGAAATAGCCAAATTCATATAATTACTAAAAAAAATTATAACTTTAAATTTTGAAATAATGTTATTTATAAATAATAATTATTAAAAATGATATACTCATTTAAATTATAATTCATTTAACTTTAAATTATTTTTTTTAATTTAAAAATAGCAATAGCCAAATTCATATAATTATTAAAAGAAAATTATAACTTTAAATTTTGAAATAATGTTATTTATAATTTATAATTATTAAAAATGGTATACTTATTTAAATTATAATTTTCTCATTTATAAAACCAAATTTCATAAAAGTATCTTAAACTTTAACCTAGTTATCCAAAAAAAAAATTTAAATACTTTAAATTATTTTTTTTATTTAAAAATAGCAATAGCCAAATTCATATAATTATTAAAAGAAAATTATAACTTTAAATTTTAAAATAATGTTATTTATAATTCATAATTATTAAAAATGATATACTTATTTAAATTATAATTTTCTCATTTATAAAACCAAATTTCATAAAAGTATCTTAAACTTTAAGCTAGTTATCGAAGATTTTTTTAATTTAAAAAATAGAAATAGCCAAATTCATATAATTACTACAAAAATATTATAACTTTAAATTTTGAAATAATGTTATTTCTAAGTAATAATTATTAAAAATGATGTACTCATTTAAATTATAATTCATTTAACTTTAAATTATTATTTTTGTTTAAAAATAGTAATAGCCAAATTCATATAATTATTAAAAGAAAATTATAACTTTAAATTTTGAAATAATGTTATTTATAATTCATAATTATTAAAAATGGTATACCTATTTAAATTATAATTTTTTTAAATTCAAATTTTGAAATAAGGTTATTTATAAGTCAGAATTATTAAAGTAGATATAGTCATTTAAATTATAATAATGAAATATATATATAACTTTATATACGTTAAGAATTCATAATGAACGGAATCTCTGTACAATAAAAAAACATTTTAAGATTTTATAAAAAATCATTTCAATTTTTCATATATAATTTACACCAATATTATAAAGTTAGTGCTGATGCATTAAATATTTGACAAAGGTGACATTGTATTCTTTGTATTATATAATAAAAATATATATTTATAAAAAATTATTTCATATATAAGTTGTAGAATATTCTAGATTTAGTGCTTATACATTGAAGATGGTACAAAGTTGACATTGTATTCTTTCCATTATTAATGTTAAATGAAACTTCTCGTTTTCTATATATATTTATTAATATGGATAATATCTTTAACAGGGGGATTTTACTCCATTGAGATGAGAGAATCTAATGATGGTCTATTTTGTCATGTATATTTTAATGATTATTATTAATTGATTTTAGTTTAAGTGGTGAAGTCTAGAAGTTGTTGTCATCTTTACTAAAGTTTAAATCCTACTTTTAATATATATATTTTTTGATTTCCTATTTTTAATTTGTTTAATTTTTTAACCAATTAATAATATAAAATAATAATTATAAATTTGAATTTAAAATAAAAAATTATATAACCTTTAAATATCTTATAAAAATTTAAAACAACTTTATATAAACTAAACTTTAATCAAATTTCCAATTTTTCTTCAACCATTTATAAAGTGGCAAGGTGTTTGAGATGTTACATGACTCAGTTAAATGTTGGACTTATGAGAACGAAACATCTAATTAAAAATAATATTTCAACTACATTTTCCAAGATAACGTTGAAATAATTAATCATTTCTCAACAGCATGGGCCTCTTATTAATTAAATATATATATATAATAATAATAAAATGAGTGATAAATGAATGAAACCACTCATCCCAATAATGACATAATGTAAGGTGTGAGGTGGAGAATCAATACATTCATAATGTAAAACATATTTAATTTCTACATTCACGTGGACTTTCATCGAAGTCCACCTTAACATCACTACTCATGATTATCATATATTGATATAAAGCAACCTTCTAGTAACTTGATTTTATTTATATTTCTATCGACTTCTCACCATTATATAATTCAATATTCTAGAACCCCTATCATTTAAAAATGGTATAAATTAAGCACTAGATGTTGGAGAATAGTGAAGCACAGGAGATTCACTGTGTTTATTGACCTCATCATAAAACCACGTGTATGGAATAAGTTTTTATAATAAGGAACAATGCAAAATATTTATAGCTAATGATGAAGTAGAAAACCTCACGTCTTTTAAACTATTTATTGTGATTTTAGCAAATATAATAGACGTAGTATGGAACCCTGCATGGCTCTCCAAGTCTTAGCAGAGAGGGTTTGCTAAGACCTCCTTCATAGTGGAGGATAATGGTAATGATAATGTTGGGGGATGTCACGACCATATAGGAGTTGTTGGAGGGAATGGAGGAAGAATGGGCTCCATATAATCATTAAACGAACTATATGTATAGAGGAAAATGATCTATATATAACGGCCATATATTTTATAAACTCCTCACCTATAATAGCCCTACCTATTATAAATTGATTGGATGCTGGCATTCTACTGAATTTTTTTTTCCTAAATTAATTTAAGTCAATTAATTAGATAAGTAATATAAATAAGATGTATATGTGTCTTTGTGTTTTGTTGATTTTTAGTTTTTTTTCTTGTCTAAATTAGTTCTCAAAACTAATAAGGAGAAAATTCCCCCCAATAAGAATGGCAATAAGGGGAAAACTCTTGAGGGTCAATTTTTCATCAAATCAATGTAATACATAAAAGGCTAGAGCTTAATGAAAATGTAGGGGAAAACACTATAAGTACTTAATACCTATTAGTTATTCAACCCATCAAATTATATCAAATGGTTAGACATTCAATCGATAAGCTAATGTGTGGTGGATAGATCTCTAAATTTACAACAACCTCATACCCCTTGTGATTATGGTGTGTAGGAGAACCCACTCTATCTCCTCATACTATAGTATCTCCACCTTTGAGGCTTCTTTGTAAGGATGATATTATTCCACTCTAAATATTAATTTCTCTATCTATGGAAAAAATCCACTCTAGCTCCTGACGCCTACAATTGCAGAGTCCCAGGGTCTGAGAAAATCATTTTCCATCTCAATAATGGGAATTAGTACCCTCATTTTTCAAGTACACCCCTAGTCTCATATACCCACTCAAAAAAATCTAGGTCAATTATCAAGTTTCTCTCATCAAAGGATAAATCCAAAAAAATCTTTTTGTCAAGGTAACAATCATCTAGAATTCATCCCCCTCACACAAGGTATGCTTCTCTTTTTTTAATATTTCAGAAGGTAAAAAATCACTCTCAAGAATGTCTCTTGGCATTCCCATTAACCCTCCCTAAGTATACTTCAGTTGAAATTAGTACCACAATTACTCTTATGAGAAAAAATGTATATGTTATAAAATAGATATTGGGTAAAATAAACTCCTACATTTTAGTATTTTAATCCTTTCCCTTGGGAGCAATTCCCACTTATTCATTGAATTTTTTTGGGGTTGCTCCAATCATCTATCTCAATATAGTCTAGGTTTAGGAAACATAAACATGCACAAGGTTAGATTACCCAAGAAAATCATAATATTTATATAAACATGAACAACAAACTCAATGAATAATCAAGGAAATAATGAGTCTATAGCATCATCTCCTATCTAAGTAGCACACTATTTATCATTACTTAATAGGTAGAATCCAGAATGAAGTATCAACAAGAAAAGAAAAATGCACTAGAAAGGACTGTTGCAACTCTCCCCCCTTCCAAAGGGTTATCACTTTAGAGCTTAGTCATCATTAAACAAGTTACGATAAAAAAATTTCAAATATAATTTATGACACAATGCATAATATTGTTTTGAGTATTGTTGTCAATCGACCTTGAGCCAAGTAATGAGTCTTCTCCATAGGTGTTGTTTCAAGGAACCTACTATCAGCAAGGGATTAGTCTAGAACTCCCTAGTTCTCTTCAACTCTATGTTATTAAAATACAAAACATGGTTGGGATCATGAACATATTTCTTAAGTAAAGATACATGAAAAACATCATGAACACCCACATGAGGAGATAGGGCCAAATTTAACCAATTACACCAATTTGCACCAAAATATTGAAGCATCCATGATATCTACATTCCAATTTCTTCCATTTTCCTAGTAACAAAGAGATCCTATTTTTTTGAACTCTAAGAAAAACCTTCTCAAAACCTTAAATATTCATTCCAATATTTCCTTATCTGTATAATTCTTTTTTCTACCCTATGCAATTTTCATTCTTTGTTACACATGCTTCCCTATACTTTCCATTTCTTCCAAGTTACTACTCCCTTGAGTCAACCATGCTTCCAAATTATCCCAACTAATTAGTGAATTTCATATCCACCCATGCAATTATTCAAAAGGGATTTTATTAAGAGAATGATGATAACCATTATTATAAGCAAACTCTACCAATGAGAGATAGTCTATCCAACTTTTGGGTTGATTCATCCCATACATTTGTAGCATGTCCTCCAAATCTCAATTGATTCCTTATGTTTGTTCATGTTTATCTAAATGGTATGTTGCACTAAAACTTGACTCTATGTGTAGTTCTTGGAATAGAATTAAACAAAATATTGTTGTGAACATATCCCATGAACCATTATCACTTCTAAAAAACATGTAGGAAATATTGCATTCTCAATGAGTCATCATAACCATAATGAAATGTATTATTTTATTTAAATGATCTACTAGTAGAATCATAGTTCTTGGAAATATTTGGTAAACAAGAAATGAAATCAATTGAGATCTCTTCATACTTCCAAGCTAGCATAATTAGGGAATTCATCTTTCCCACAAGATGGTGATGTGATACTTTTATCCATGACATTGCAAGCACCTCACAACATATATTTCAATGTCTACTTTTCACTTTATCTAGTAATACATGTCCTTCAAACATAGGTATGCATTTCCATATCTCAAGTGATTTGAGTATGGGCCATCACGAGCCTCGTGGAATAATAACCTCCTTAAGTGACTCTAATCTAGCACATAAATTAGATTTCTTATAATTATTCCATATTTTTCTAAATAATGGTCTTCAGATCTCCTAACTTCTTGTTTAGTCCATTTCATATTTCTTAAGTTAGTTGGACCACACCTCTCAATACCATTTTTCATCCTTGGATTGCATCCCTATCACTACACACTCGACAATTCTAATCATACCACATAGTTTAACTTACATGAATTCTTAATAATTGGTATACTTTTCATGAGAATATATATATATATCAGCAATAACATTGCATAGTGTTATTCACAATATGCAGATGAAAATGCATACAAAAAATAAGCCCCTTTAAAATATAACATCAAAGCACATAGTAATTAAACATTTATGTGAAGGACACTTATCTCTTATGAAAAGTCACCAACTTTGTGCAAGATTCAAACGTTTCTACTAGCCATAGATTATATCACTCATAATCTTTCAGCAACATGTCACCTCTCAGATGAGGCCTAAAATCCACAGGAAAAAGGGTTCCTATTGCTAGGATATGGTCTAATATTAAGTAAAATACTTTGTCCAAGGAGATGACTGATGAAACTAGTCTACAACCCCTCATTCTTGTTATAGCACAAATTTCCACACCTATGCATTTGTGACATCCATGGTCTACCCTTTTCCCTAGATTTATATGTAAAATCTCAAACATTCCTCATCAAAGTTATCTAAAAGACTTGACATTTTTTTATATATGTAGGTTTCCTTTATGCAACACGTGAACATTTGTGCCTTGCAAGCTTGGAGCCCACGAATGCCCTCACAAATTATGAAAAATAAAATATTTCCACAGTTTCAGGATGATTTTTTGGTTCAACTCGTTTCCCAACGTCCTCAAGCCCGTACTAAACCATTTCAACCTCCAAAAACTCTTTGGGGTGGTATAAAATAAGTATTGATGGAAAATATGAGGACAATTCTGATGGTGCAAGGTTACGTTGTTGAGGTTTAGCAGTCTTCCCTAATCCTTTTGTTGGATTACTAAGAGGGG
>CBVK0100352502.1:0-20938 GCA_900067695.1 Picea abies
TGTCCCAGCTAAGGTTGGAGACACCTGAGTCTTGCAACCACCCCTGCCTCTACCTCGGGTGAGATTTCATTTGCTTCGCAGGTGTTGCTGAAAGAGCCGGTAGTTAGGGCTTTGTTGGTGCACTATTGTAGCATTGAATCCTGATTTTCCCCTGTGCCAAAAAATAGTAACAGTAACTTTCAGAGGTAGGATAACATCCACGGGGCTGCGAAGTTTCTGCGAAAGGCTAGCGACATGACGATATTGAGGGAGCCGTCCAGGCTGATGCGGGAAGCCGTCGTTGATGAATTGGAGCAACGATAGACGTATTGGGCATACTCAAGGCCGATGGTGGTTCTTGACTTCTTGTGGAAGCGCGTGAGAACCCTCGGATGCCTCTCAAGGTTTGGATTGTAGGGTATGCTTTGTAGTGTTTGGATTGTAGGGTATGCTTTGTAGTGTGTATTACACATGGTGTGTGTGCAGTTTGAGTATAGAAGGCACCTTGCTGTGTTAAGAAGATCAAGTGGTAGCAACGATCATGTTATGCAACTCGGGCGGCAACAACGATTCCGAATTTTCACAGGTATCTGGTGGCAATGCCAGCAGGGAAGATGAATTTGAGGTTAATGATCAAGTGTCGAGAGAGCATGCCAAGTATTTTAGTTCTTTTTAGAATCCCTGCCATGATTTTTCCAAGGGCCATGCTTTTAATTCCTTCACTTCTCATGCAAATTCCTCATGGTTCAGATGGTCACTGAGAAGGATATGAATCCCCATATTATCACTCCGGGTTTGTGAACTGGAGGTGTCCGAAGCTGCAGAACCGACGAGGGCAGAATCGGTGGGAAATGGTTTTTGCGCGCACCCCATTCTCGCATAGGATATCACATGCCCAGGACGGAATCTAGAACATTTGAATATAGGAAAACACATCCTTCAATGTTTACGAAGACCTAATCCTCCTGTTAATCCCCCACCACCTACCTAAGTTGAGTTTGGGCCATTGCCTTCCGTGGTGGGTGTAGGTCACATAGTTACAGAAAGGTTGAACCTTGGGGTGCCAGAACGGCCAAGTAAGTATATACAGAGATCTCAACTACTTGTTGGCGGAGGGGTGATAGTTCTAATGGTCAAATGCTTGGCCTGCCATGCTTTACCTAGAAAGTCTGATTTGATCGGGAGAGGATACTGACTGGTGCATAAGGCATACATGCTTCCAATACGGGTTACTCGACAATGACTGATATAATTCTTATTCCAATGCCTATTAATAAAGGCCTTCAATTATAATTATCCATCATCTACCTTTATATGCAGAATTTGGACATTTCATGGTCTTCAAAGTGCAGGTTGGAAGAAGCACTGTGCATTTCAGAGGCTCAATCAAATGCTCTGTTCTACTCTTAGAAGAAGTACGCTTTCAAAACACATAGTCATCTGCTTACTTATACACTAATGGGTGCGCCCGATTTAAACCTTCAACGTATAGATAAATAAATGTATAAATCTAGACAGAAGTTGTCTGCACACTGCTGAAGGAGCGATGCAGTTTTTTACCAAACCTAATGCTGTCTAAAATTTCCAAAGTAAGCGAGAAGAATTTGTTGCAGGCTTGTGAGATGGGCGGAAATTATTCGAACAAATCTGTAAGTAATATTTTAGTATGTCTACTTGGAGTGATATGTAGTGGATAAATCATGAGTTTCTTTGCAAATTAGGTGGAAATGGAAGCAAATTCAGAAAATAAGGACGAAAAAATTTCAGGAATGCATGTTATTTGTATATATTTATATGTTGTAAAAATGCCTGAATCACAATAGGTAAAATATCAGTTTAATAACATAATTCCTAATTTATGAGAAATTTTTCATCAGTGACACATACTGGATATAAAATGTAACCTTTATTAACAACAAGTAGAATTAGGCATGTGTATGTGCCATATGCTAGGTATCTAGGTCTATACAAGTATAAACACAAAAGGTAGATGATCATATTGCAAAATATTATAGCTCTTTGGTTTCTTGATAGAAAATTACTGCAGGGAAGGAGGTTACCTGGCTCCCCGTGACGCTGATGAAGATCAACCAACGGAAATCGATAAGTTGAGAAGATGTCAGATAGACCAAACATGAGAAGCATCTTGGGTTATACAGCTTCTGTAGAGCTTGGTGTTTGTTTTCCATTGAAATTCATAATGTTGTTAGACAATAGAAGTTGAAAGACAAAGGAGAGCCCGCCATTCATAATGTTGTTAGACAATAAAAGTTGAAAGACAAAGGAGAATGTTGTTAGACAATAGGACGAGGATGCAAACATAGCTTTATCAAGGGGTGTCAATGCTTCTCTGTTTTGATTATTTCTGGACTAGTGGAGATTGAAAAGTGAATGTGCCCAGTGTTGTTTACTGCAAATGATCCTCAAAGGTTCTGTGAGAAACTCTCCTGTCTCCTTCATTTGGCTTGAACAAACATTCGGTGTATCCTCCTCCATCATATGAAAATTCCTAATCATTGATGGGAAGGGATCATGCTCGATAAGAGATACCTTCACCACCAATTTCCACCTGACTTATCTATGCAATTATAGAATCAAGTAAGACATGGCAGGGGCGGTTCTTTAAATCACAAAAAAATAGTTTTGCTTTTCGAAATGCTTAAAGGTTTCTATATCGTAGAGTAGATCAAAAGCGAGATAGTCTGGTGCTTGTATTAAATTTACCATATCTTCAAGGAAGAAAGATAGAAATAAAGGAAAATAAGTAAGAAGAAGCAACTCAATATCGCACCACCCAACTTGACCAATGATTTTGGGTAAGCTACTGAAGTTGAAAGACAAAGGAGAGCCCACCCTAGTAATAAATGATCATAGAGTAATGGTTGAGTGAAAGACAAAGGAGAGCCCGCCCTGGTAATAACTGATCATAGGGTAATGGTTGAGTGAGGCGGTAGAGTGACAGAAAGGCTGAGTGAGGTGGTGGAGCCACGGAAATGACAGAAAGAAAGGCAACGAGGCTGTTTTTAATTTATTTTGACAAAGGTTTGCAGGTATGCAAGATTTATGGTTATTGCTGCTTAATATAATAAAATAATATATGCACTTGAATATACTAACATGGCTGGATGATTCAATGACTCTAGACTGACTGCATAAGAGAAGAAATGTTATTATATGCAAAGAAGTGTTATTATATTCACTCATTGCATAAATGTTACTACAACAAGTAAATACATATACCTATTCACTCAATTTTACATAAGACACAAATAATATTAAAAAGGATACAAGGTCTAAAAGATGACTTTAAAGCATCCCTTCATTAGTCCACAAAGAAAACAATTCACAAGAATACATACCACACTATCTTTTGATGAATGCATCTTAGATGAATTTAATTAATGCATCCAACAAGACAATCCACATATATTCACTCCGTCCAACGATTTGACTGGTAAAGTCTATGGAGGTATACATACCCTACCCCCCTCTGGATTTGAACTTGTGACCTCTTAGGAGGTATACATACCCTACCCCCCTCTGGATTTGAACTTGTGACCTCTTAAGGAACACATGTTCTTAACCTACAGTTTAATAGGGAAACAAATATTTTGGGCAAGTTAAACAATAACACTTCTATATGTCAATAATGGATAGAGTGAAGAATATATTCAACATAAATGATGAAAGCTAGGACACAACAGAAAATATGAATAGTAAATGTATAGATAATCCATAACAAAGTTATTAAACCACTGCCATACACAAAACTCACACATAAATATGGTACTACAAGTCACACATACTAGTGGTGGTCAATATAAATAAAGTGGTCACACAATTAACTTTCCACAAGATATCAATTCAATTACTAAAAGCCTTCCCTATAACATTGAAGATATAAATATTTTAATTCTAAGGAAAAAAACGCCTCAATCCAAATACTATGACTGTACTATTAGTAGATCATTACAATAGATATGTGTAATTGATGCATTACAATACACATATTATTAAGATGCTGAAATTGACTTATAGTAGGTCGAATCTCTTCCAAATCGACTAACCTAGGTCTCTAATAGACTACATTATATCAACCATAATATAGATGATTCATTTTTTACATTTCATTACCATTAGTTTAGAAAACCATGTGAATAAAACCAAGAATCATGATGACCATAAAGAAAAGTAATCAATCACATACATGGCCATATCAATCACATGACAATGATAGATTGGATTTGTATTGAAACCAAAATTAGGATTACAACAACTTAATAATCCTTAGATGTCTCTTCAAGTGTCAGGTATTTCTTATGGTAATGGATGTCAAGTGTCAAATACGCACTATAGAGACCAACTAGACAAAACACTAGGTCATAGCTCATGGCGTGACATCAAATTGAAGATTAACATAGACCCATGGCTGACAATGGAATGATGGAGTGCAGATTATTCTCGAGCTTTGAAGCAAATCCTTACAATAAGGAATTGTCTTTATCATATTTGAACTTTTTTCAACACTATGCTGCTAAAAAGCTTAGCATGAGGTTTGTTTTTCCTTATGATATTTTCACTTCTGGAAGGTTTATTTAATTTACAAAAGGATTATTTAATATTTGTGAGAAATTATTATATGGAAACCTTACCGCATGTTGAGTTGGAG
The DNA here is from genome assembly GCA_900067695.1 of Picea abies. Taxonomy (NCBI): domain Eukaryota; kingdom Viridiplantae; phylum Streptophyta; class Pinopsida; order Pinales; family Pinaceae; genus Picea; species Picea abies. The sequence continues at coordinate 4,649 of CBVK0100352502.1, forward strand.
CTCCTTGCAAAATGTAAAGTAAATTACTTACGCAATACTTATACCATTCAAGTTTTTCACTTAGAGAGCTCAACAATTACTTCAACAAACTCAGTTTTAACCATATCTTCAGAGAATACAACATGGAGGCCGATAAATTATCAAAGAATGGGCTCAAGGACCAGAAGGAAAAATATGCTATACTCAATGGGAAGATGGAAATGAAGGACCTACTATGACTATAAATATATAAATGTTTATAGAGTATTTTATTATGGAGACAATAAGTTTTTTGAATTACCATAGAGGACAAACTCTTTTGTATAACTATGTTAGGATGGTTTCTTTACTATATGGGAGAGTATTATATGTATTGTGACTTGTATCCTCTTAGTTTGTCTGTTGGGAAGAACATTTTGGACATATTCATCATATGTAAACAATTATATACAGAATATAATGAAAAATTTTCAATTGGAAAAAAAAGTTTGTCACTGTCGAAACATTTCACGGAAATAGCAAAAATAAACAATAGAATTAAGACACCAATATAATATCATTCCAACCAAATCAATAGTAGGTGAGTCCCACTTGGTTTCATTGCCACCAAATGTGAGGCATATTCTACACTTAATAAGCAACACAGATGGAATAAAGGGAGCTAAGGAGGTCTATTTTGTCTCTATTGTAGTGGTGCGGTGAGAGCCAAAAGAAAAATGTGAATGTCAAGACGATTCCATTTGCATTCACAAAAGAGATGAGACGTAGTGAAAGAAATCCCAATCTAACTTGCAGAGTTATGGGTAGAAGCAAGTGATTTTGTAACACATTATTTAGGCAGAACATTAATGACAACCTAGATAATTCTTGGAATTAGATTATGGATTGAAATTACAACATGATATTAAATTAAAAATTGTGATTATCATGACTGCACAAGAAAACCTAACATATAATGATTGACTCCCTCAACAAATATGAGGAATTAGGTAGGTAATTTTAAATTTCGTAGGCTAAAGAATCTATGAAATGAAGATTTTTTTCGGGGATATTTGATCGAAATCCTACCACAAATTGTTGGATTAGATTTAAGTGATTATTTTTGTAGAATTGAGTGCTCTGGAAGTTTTTCAGCATGCTGAATCCATTTCTGCATTTAGAAATGGATTTTGAACAACCAAAAATAATGATTCGTGTAAATTTATATTGCTGGATTCAGGTGAAAAAAGTTATTTCGTAGAACAGCTAGCCAACACCATTTTAAATTCGTTATTATGGTAATATTCTCTTTGATGAAAATGTATCACAATAAAACGATTTGATGTATCCTATTATATTTGTAAATGCGGAAACACAAATATCATATAAGACAATCAATAAATACGCAGACAAGAGATTTACGTGGTCCACCCAAATGTTGGGCTACGTCCACCAAGCATAGGTATCGATTATCTTATTATTCAGATCAAGGAGATTACAACAACTCACTCACTCACATTGCACCATTTCCTCAGTTCCCCTTTATGCCTCTACAGGATTACATCAATAATGAACAAAATTAGATTAGTTACATAACTATTTTCTAAACTTGTGCGTTCATACCAAATTGGTAGATTTGGTTGAACAAACTACTACAAAATAGGCTCCACTAAATTTGCTCATATCTACCGATTCTAGGAAATTCGTTGGCATATTCAACAATATCCACCTTGAAAACAATTAACTTGATACCTTTCTCCTTCCTTTTTTTCATCACCTTTTCTGCAAGCCAAGAGAAGCCAAGCACCATCATAGCTTCTCTAACAATATTGGTTTTGTGAACATGTCTGCGTAGTTCTCTTTTGTATGCACTTTTTCAAGAGAGACTCCACGTTCATCGATGACTTGGCTTACAAAATGGTACTTGATAGGTATATATTTTGTTTTACCGTGGTAGGTTGGATTCTTAGCCAAGTGAATAGCACTTTGACTATCACAAAGTAACTTTACTTTGTCCTGCATCCTTCCGAACTCACCAAACAAACCTTTCAACCAAACTGCCTCTTTGCAAGCATGTGAAGCAGCTACATATTCTGCTTCTGTAGTGGATAAAACAACAATGTTCTGTAAATTTGAAATCCAACTAATAGCTCCACCTGCAAGAGTAAAGACATACCTTGAAGTTGACCTTCTCTTGTCCAAATTACCTACAAAATCATAATCAACATATCCACAGACTGATTCACAACCACTGTTATAGGTGATATAATAATCACTTGTGCCCCTCAGATACCGAATCACCCATTTCACTGCTGCCCAATTCTCTTTACCTGGATTTTCCATATACCTGCAGACAACCCCAACTGCATGTGAAATGTCTGGCCTTGTACTAACCATCACATACATTAGACTTCCTACTGCATTAGCATATGGTATTCGAGACATATATTCCTTTTCTTCTTTTGTACTAGGACATAAACTTGAAGAGAGCTTAAAATGGGAAGCCAAAGGGATTGATACTGGTTTCACATCATTCATACCAAACCTCAAAAGTATCTTCTCAACATACTTCTATTGTGACAACCAAAGCTTACCATTCCTCATGTCTCTGAATATCTCCATGCCCAAAATCTGCCTTGCTTCTCCTAGATCTTTCATATCGAACGTCCTAGCCATCCGAGCCTTTAACCTATTGATCTCAATTATGATTTTGATTTCTAAAAGCATACCATCAACATACAATACCAAGATAATGAATATGCCATTATTCGATTTCTTAAAGTAGACACAATGATCATACTCACTCCTTGTATAATTCTGGCTCACCATGAAAGAGTCAAATTTCTTGTACCATTGTCTGGGCGACTGCCTCATACCATACAATGATTTCTTGAGCCTGCAAACAAATTTATTACTGCGATTCTGAACAAACCCTTCATGTTGTTCCATGTAAATTTCCTCATCCAAATCTCCATGTAATAAATCAGTCTTAACATCTAGTTTCTCCAACTCCAAATCAAGCAATGCAACTAATGCTAACACAATTCGAATTGAAACAATCTTTACAACTAGTGAAAAAATATCAAGAAATTCAATACCTTCTTTCTGAGAATATCCTTTCGCAACCAACCTTGCTTTGTACCTTTCCACCTTATCATCAAAACCCTTCTTCAACTTGTAGACCCACTTGCAGCCTACAATTTTTCTATCTTTTGGAAGTTCTACCAGGTCCCATGTGGCGTTCCTCTCTAATGCCTTCATTTCATCCTTCATTTCTTCTTTCCATTTATCACTGTTAGAACCCTTCACATCTTCCTGATAGCACGAAGGTTCATCATTATTAGTACTTAAATAAACCGACGAAACAAAATCATCATACCTTCTTGGAGGAACTCTGACCCACGTAGATCTCCTTAAGGAAGTTTGTGGCTCATCCACATTCTGTTGATTGTTATCATCAACCATGTCTTCCTCTGAAGGAAACTATTCATGAACATCTTCAAAAAATTGTTCATGTTCACTTTCATCTGTATTTGAACTGGTTTCAAACTGAATCTGTTGATACTTAGGCACTTCTTCTTGTTTCATTTGAACATCTACATTCAATTTGATGAGAGATGATTCATCAAATATTACATCTCTGTTAATGGTGATCTTGTGGGAAGTAGGATCCCACAACCTGTACCCCTTAATACCATCACCATATCCAACAAAGATAAGCCTTTTTTTATTTTGGATCTAATTTAGAGCGCCGATGTTTCGAAATTAGAGCATAGGCTTCACAACCAAAAACTTTAAGATTAGAATACTTACAAGGATGACCTGTCCATACCTCTTTTGGAATTTTGCACTCTATTATTGTTGATGGTGATCGATTCACTAGATAACAAGCTGTAGTCACTTCTTCTGCCCACAATTCCTGCTGCAAGTTGGCGTTACTAAGCATACTCCTTTCTCTCTCTAGAAGAGTCATGTTCATGCATTCAACAACTCCATTTTACCAAGGAGTATAGGAAGTGGTTTTATGCTTATCAATCCCAAACTCCTTGCAATAGTTCTCAAATTCCATTGACGTAAATTCACCACCATTATCAGCTCTTAAACATTTAATGGATCTACCAGTGCTCTTTTCCACTAAAGCTCTAAACTGCTTAAAAACTGTAAATACATCAGCCTTACTTTTCAACATATAGACCCAAACCTTTCTAGAGAAATCATCTATAAAAGTTACAAAATATTATGATCCTCCATATGAAATAGTAGGGGATGGTACCCAAACATTAGAATGGATATAATCAAGGATTCCTTCACTGGTGTGTCTTCCGGTTTTAAATCTTTGCCTATTTTGTTTTCCATAAATACAGTGCTTGCAGAAATCTAACTTTAAAGACTTTAGACTAGGAAGTAACTTGCGATCAATTAATACCTTTAATCCTTGTTCACTCATATGACCTAATCGTTGATGCCACAGTCGAACAAAATCACTGTCCTTCTTAGATACCACTTTCGCATGATCTGAATCAATTCTTCCTTCTAATAGAGACAAGTTACCAACCTTCTTCGCTTTCATAACCAGTAGGATTCCTTTGTAGACATTCATAACTCCAACTTAAACAAAACTCTTATATCCTCCAGTATCTAAGATTCCCAAAGAAATTAGATTCTTCCTAAGCTGAGGTACATGTCTCACATCAGTTAGTATTTTAACAGTTCCATCAAACATCTTAATTCAAATGCTACCAATTCCCACAACTTTACATGATATATCATTTCCCATGTAAACAATTCCATCATCTATAGACTGGTAAGTAGTAAACCAATGTCTATGAAGACACATATGATTTGAAGCACCATAATATAATAACCATTGTTGATCATGACGTGAACCAATACTAATTGATAAAACTTCATCAGTCATACCTAAACTTGTTGTTGAAACCATTTCAGTTGCATTTTCTTCCTTCATCTCTTTTGGAGAGTCTTGTTTGGAGGCTTGTTGTCGCTTCCAACAATCCTTCTTCAGGTGTCCAGATTTACCACAAAACCAACACTTAAGCTTGCTCTTTTTTCCCTTCGACTTTGACTGAGAGAAATCCCTCTGACCCTATCCTCTTTCTTTAGGTCTGCCTCTGATTACCATTGCCTCATATGTAGAGGTTCCTAAATTGGATTTCTTCCTTGTTTGCTCAGACAGTAAAGCTCCAACAATATCATCAAACTCAATACTTTCTGTTGAACTGAAACTAATAGAGGTAAAAAAATGATCCCATGACACGGGAAAATAACACAATAATGTAATTGCCTTATATTCAGATTCAAATTTCACTCCCATGCTATCCAACTGGATTAAAAGAGTATTAAAAATATTTAAATGATCAGCTATTTTCGTACCTTCCTTCATGCGCAAACTGTACAATTTTATTTTCAGGAAGATCCTATTCATCAAGGATTTCGTCATGTACAAGATTTCCAGCTTCGTCCACAAACTGACTGCTGTCTTCTCCGAGACAATATTGAACATAACATCGTCAACCAAACACACGCATATGGCACTCAGTGATCTGGCATCCATCTCATCCCAGTCATCATCTATTATGGTCGCGGGTTGCTTTGCTTTTCCCAAAAGCGCCTTCTCCACGCCTTGTTGCACGAGCAGATCGTGCATCTAAACTTTCCAGATCTCGAAATTTTTCTTGCAATTGAACTTCTCAATTTCAAACTTAGCACTCTACGTCTTTTCCATTAGAGGAAACATTCCAAAAAACACCACTGCTTGTAATAACCAAGGCCCTTTGAAAAAAATAATGTGGAGAAGTAATGGTTTAAACTTTATAAGGTTTAATAAAAGATTTAATAAAAAATCCTTTTCCTAACCTTTCCTTTTATTTAAAAATAAAAAATAACAAAGGTCACCTTTTTAACCATTATTCACTTTGAGATAATTAAAAAACACTTTTTAATTCCTCCACCTTTACTTTTTACCTTATACATTTACTTAATCCTTTTACTCCATAAAAAACCTTTTACTTCATTCACCCACGTTGACGTGTTCACGCTTTTAAAAAAGCAAAATCATTTTTTTTTGAAAAAAACCCAAAATTTCTTCATACCTTTCAGACTTTGTAATTTTTCAAAAGAAAAGAACACCGTGCAAATGTTGAAGAGGAGTCGTCACACCTCTCGATAGACCTGGACTGCAACGATCTTAAAAAATCTCCGCACTATACCACATAGATGGACTGCGATGATTTTAGGTTTCCAATTGTGTGTGAAGTTTGACTAATATGCCGTCTCACCTTTCCAGAGGAGGGACCTGCGACGATGTTGAACTCGACGCACCTCACACAGATTTCACTCCTGTAGCTCCTCCGAGAATTTGAGGTTCCTCCAACCAGCTCTGATACCACTTATTATATTTGTAAATGCAGAAACACAAATATCATATAAGACAATCAATAAATATGTAGACAAGAGATTTACGTGGTTCACCCAAACGTTGGGCTATGCCCACCAAGCATAGGTATCGATTGTCTTATTATTCAAATCAAGGAGATTACAATAACTCACTCACTCACATTTCACCATTTCCTCAATTCCCCTTTATGCCTCTACGAGCTTACATCAATAATGAATATAATTAGATTAGTTACATAACTATTTTCTAAACTTGTGCGTTCATACCAAATTGATAGATTTGGTTGAACAAACTACTACAAAATAGGCTCCACTAAATCTGCTCATATCTACCGATTCTGAGAAATTCATTGACATATTCAACATATCCAACTTACCTCTAAATATTTAATAAGTGTATAGGGAAATAAAAAAGATTTGAAAAACAATTTTGGAGGTTTTATTTTTTAATTGTGAGAGATAAACGTTGAACTAATGACACGTTTCATTTATGTATATTTTACCATTTAATATTGAAGAAATTATATGGTTTCTTTAGTATATAAGATTGATACTATTTTATATTTTATATAAAACTAATGAATTAAGATATTTATTTATCTTTTTATGTAAATTACATTAAATTAAATTCATTTTAAATTCATTTTCATTAGGTTTTTTTTAGTATTTTAAGTATATCTTCATTATTAATTCTTTTAAGTATTTAATATATTTGAAATTGAAACGGATCTATGTTAATAAATATTATAATTAAGGATGTTTCATTTATGTTAATTTTCATTTATGTATATTTTACCATTTAATATTGAAGAAATTATATGGTTTATTTAGTATACAAGGTTGGTTTAATTTTAATTTTTATATAAAACTAATGAAATAAGATATTTATTTATCCATTTATGTAAATTATATGAAATTAAATTCATTTTAATTAAGTGTTTTTAAAGTACTTTAAGTGTATTTTTATTATTATTTTTTTTAAGTACTTAATATATTTGAAATTGAAATGGATAAGAAGAAACTCCTCTTTGAGACTCTTGTTATACTTGTTAATCTTTATGGATGTGAAGTATGGGGCTGTAGTATCTCTCGTGAATCCTGGAGAAAGATAGAAAAAATACAAAATAATTTTATAACCTATAATATCAAAATTAAAGGAAATACACCCTATCCCATCCTCCTCGTAGAAACAAGCCTCTCCCCCATTGAGAGCATGGCTATGACTAGATACCTAATGTATAAGAACAAGTTAAACAACATGGAAGAGAAGAGGCTACCTAAAATTGCTTCAAAATCAAGTCATAACCACCATCGACTCAAGCGAGGATGGCACAAAGACGCCCAGTCTTGGCTAAACTATTAGGGAATCATGGAAGAAACCATTTTGCAGAATAAATATACTATTAAAAAAACGTCAAATCAAAATTTAAGGAAAAAATGTGGTGTGATAAAGAGTTAGAGGAAAAAAGAAAATTAAGGTATTATAAAGATGTAATCAACCCTAATCTAGAAGATCAAAATTATCTATCTGTTTTGCCAAGTGTAAAGAAAAAAATAAGCATTGCTAAGATAAGAACAAATTCTCATGAGCTCCATAGTGAAACTGGGCGTTGGTCAATTCCTAAAATGCCATGGGATGAAAGAGTGTGTCACCTTTGTGACACTAAGAAGGTTGAAGATGAAAAGCACTTTCTCTTGGATTGTCGAGCCTATACCCAAATTAGATCTCATTTTCAAAATATTGATCACACTACCAACCTTGCTAACCTCTTAACTCAACAAAAGTATGGTGATCTTGGAAAGCTTCTCTTAATGCTTTTCGAGCACAGAAACAAAATTCTAAAGAATCACAAGTAATCACTTACCCTCTTAAGGTCCGATAGACCAATTAGGTCTTAGTGGAATTTAATCATCATCATCATCATCATAACCAAAGACTTGTTATTTTTTTTTTTGTAAATAAAAGAGCCCTATAATGATATTCACATATTTACGTGTAAATACAAAAACAAGAGTCTACCACCTACCCCGCTACAGTAGGGAAACCAAGATAGGTGGCCATCAAACGTATCTGTGACTGTAACTAAAATTGTTTTGACAAAAAAGACCAGAATGTTCAACTGTGCAATGGACATGGCCGACTATCTTACATAGCTTGACAAAGAATTTTAATTCTCTACAAAATTGACTAAAGCAAAAAGAAACCATAAACCTGAGAGAGCTAGCTTGGACTCGGTCGTCCCTAGGTGCTGTAGGCTGGGACAAATAATTTTCCACATGTGGGACATCGTTTTCTCGCTGGAGCACTTGTCATTGCATCCATCAGGAGGTCCAAGCATTGTTCCAAGAAGTTCTGGATGTGGGCATGCTCATCCATTTTTTGTCGCAGCTCGAAAATGAGCTGAAGGTGCTCCTCTACAAATCGAATTGGGGTCAGCAGAGGCAGTTCCTCTATCATGTCTGTGTCCATTTCTTCCACTGCATCCACTACCTCATTTGTGTTCGCTATGTCCACTGCATCCTGTTCTGCGTCCACTGCTACCATAGCTTTCAAGGGAGTGACCACTTGCCAACTAGGGGGAATATCTTCTTCCACCACGCAAGAACCAGTGCCATAGAAATGGTTTGGAGAGTGGGCTCTTGGAGGGTCAATTTCAGGGCTACAGTTGGGCGGAGGGGCATAATTCTTGGGAGGGGGTATTTCTGCCATGAAAGGGCCACTACCAAGGTCAATGGTGGGAATTGGGGTGGGGGGCTATTTTTTCCTGAGATGATTGGTGATAATGAGGGTGAGCTAGGAAGGGGGGAGATGATTGCATCTAGTGTAGGAACTATAGTATACCGAGCCTTACCTGGACTTTCCTCGATCCTTGGGCATGTTGCGAGCTTGGATGAATGGAACCGGAGAAGGCGTGGGCGGGCGCAAAGTGAAAAGGATGTGGAAGATCCAGAGAAGGCCGAGGAGCAGATGAGAAAAATTCCATGGGAGAATGAGAGAACAATCCAACATCCCAGCTTTCATAAGCTCGTGCTGAGCTTGTGTACAACCTCTCTTCTGGTGAGGGGGGGGCGACTGTGGTTGGAAGAGGCAGGTTGTTAGGCCTGTGAGCAACTCTGTCCCGGTGAAAGAGTTTGCTGGGAAGTGGTTCTTCCAGAGAGTGCCCAGCACCAGCTATGGGCTTTGAGACTTCCTGATCCGACCTGTTGCCGAGACCCAAAGAGGGAGGTTAGCACCGATGGACTATGTGTGTGAAGGTGTATACTCCTGGGCAGAACAGGCATGTGGGGAATGAGATTCTGGTAGTAGTGGGTGTAAGATGGCATCTTGGGAAGAATCCTTCTAGATATTTCTGTGCTATTTTCCCTGTAACCTCAGCCTAGCCTAGGATTCCTTGCCTTGGGGTGGAGCTCAGTCCCATCTCGGGGGTGACCCACTGTTGAGATGATGAGCAGTGCGGTCTAAGGCTGGGAGATTCATGGAAGGCCTGTACTTGGTTGGTGGATTTCACCACTGTTACAAGATAAGTATCTAACTAAGTTCTTATCACATTTTGCATGACTGTGCTACATAAATTATCATGTTTTCCGCTATGTATATGAATTACTGTTAAATGCTATGGATTGTTTCATTGTAGCCGTAAATTATACGTTTTACTCTGAGTTAAATGTATTTCTTTACTTGAATGCATGTGATTATATAATGCCTGTACGAATTATGTGAAAGTGCATGTACAAAATGTTACCTAGTGAGTTATAAGCTCTGGGTAGGCAAAAAGGTACACTACAAATTGGTATCAGAGCCAAGGTTTCGACGCTGAGCCTAGATGGGCCAGTGGAGTGGTCGTTGGACCAAGAATGTAAAGGGAATTGGGCCTGGAATGGCCAATTTCAGACCTTGGTTTGTTCTAGTGTGTCAAGTAGTTGCTTGACCGTGCTTACGAGCTCAGGAGGTTTAGCGGTGCAGTGAAACCGTAGCCGGTGTGGTCTACGGCCACGGGGAGACAGGTCTCTACACCAATGGTGTTAGAACCTTAGGATCTGTTCAGGAGGGAAGGCGAGCCCTCGTGACCATTGGATCTGGAAAAATGTGCGTAAGGTTTAAAATTCCTTTCTGAAATACATAGGAATGTGGAAATCGCGATATGCAAAATTTCGAATTGGTTAGGACCCGTATGAGCCGTCATATCTCGACCGAAAAACCCGATAGCCGTTGGACCTGTTGGGAGGTGTCTGAAGGTTCAAACCTCAGTGATTAAAGGTGAAATCCCGAAATAGATCTAGAGCGTCCGAAAGATGGAGGACACATGTCGTGAGATTTTCCATTTCGAGAAATCGGGAATCGCGATATTGGGAGTCCTGGTAACAAGGGATCGAGACTTTCCATGATGGAAACCCTGGAACAATCATGGACCATCAGATTTGAGATGGCCACGTGTTGTGAGACTACCCGTTTCGAGGATCGGGTATTTGGAAGTTCCGATGACAAGAACTCGGACTTTCGTCATGATAAATCCCGACCATACTGTCGAGACATCAGCATCTGCCTAAGTTCCGATGAACAGACGAGATTCCTTCGAGAAATCTCAGGGTCTGTAAAGACCGTTCGTTGTGAGAAAGATCTGACCGTTGGATCTGCGTGGAGAATTTCATATCGGGGATTGGGTGTTGGAAATCCCAACATCACTACAATAGGAGTCGCGAAATCGCAAAACGTGATATCCCGACGGCCAAAAGAACTGTGTGGGGGCCACAAGATTTGAGGGGTGGACAGGTGGCACGCTGTTTTGGGTTTTCATGGCGAGAAGTCTCGAAAATTTATGCATTTTGGAGTCACGAACCACGAACCCCGATAAGTGGGAGCCAGCTGTCAACCAGTCGGGATTCGGAGAATCGGGAATCGCGGGGACAAGAAGTCCATGCATTTTGGAACTCCAAACCCCGAAACCCTGATGAGAGGTTTGACTACGGTCATGAGGTAGAGGTCACGTGGACTAGGAGCTATGCCAGAAGGGCTAACGTGTGAAGGACGCGTTGGGATTCAGAGAATCACGAACCCTGAGGACATGTGCATTTGGACATTGGGAGGTCCGAAACTCCGATAGGAGGTATGACTGTGGTCATATAAGGAGAGGTCGTGTGAACCATGAGTCTAGCCCGGAGAGAGTTAAATGGGAGTGCTCCAGTACTGAAACTTCGAAATACCGAAAACTAAAGTTTTGAACACCCGAAAAATATAGAGCTGAACAGAGCTCAGAAAATTCGTGAAACTGAAACACCTTCTCAAACTCGATTGTCACAAAAGATGAGGAATTTTCAAGAAAACGAAGGCTTGAAAAATTTGAGTCGTCTGCGCATTATATTACAGAAGACTGACGAGTGCCATAACTGTTTGGAAATTGCCTCAAACGCAAAGAAATGGGAGAGATACATAATACTTCTAGTTCAAGAAACTTATTTAAAACGAAATGTCTTTTATTTTGTCCGAACTGGCTTATAAATATTGTGGATTGTTCGTGAAGGTTTAATGGACTGACAAACTTCGAATTGAATTGCACAATGCGTGTGTAGAGTTCAACAAAGGTCAGGATTCCAGTTAACCAACGCCGAGTATGGAGTGGGGAAAAGTGCAGATTAACCCTGAAATAGAAGACGAACATGAAGGAAAGGATGTTAACCTGGGAGTCGAAGGATCGAACTCCAATGGACATGGAAAAGAGAAGGATAAGGAAGAACACATAATGAAAATCATTGAAGGATTGCAAAGAGAGGCCAAGGCTCGCCGAGATGATAGTCGAAAGCTCATTAAATTCAGGGACCGGCAAAAATTTTTGAAGAGTCTGGAAAGAATAGAGAAGAAGCTTGAGAAAGGAAGAGACTCAAGTATGACGGAGAGTCACAGAACCCGTGGGAGAAGAAGTAGATCGAGGAGTGGTAGCCGACATCTTAGTCGCTCCCAAAGACATTCTGACAGGAAGACACACATTAGTTCAAGCCCATCCCCTACCAGAAAACATCGGAAATCTAGAAGGGAGGAATTGAAAGGAGAGATGAACAAGATTAAGCCTCCAACATTCAATGGAGAACATAAGAAGGAGGAAGATTCCGAGACATGGTTGCTTGGCATGAAGAAATACTTCCAATTGCAGAATTATTCTGCCCATGCAGAAGGAAGAATTGCAATGTATCAACTGAAAGGAAAAGCATCCATGTGGTGGAATCAGTTTGTGCAGGTGCAGCACATCAGAGAGGAAGAGGTCACTTGGAAGGAATTTAAGAGGTATTTCGAGAAGAAATACCTGAATAAAAGATACTACGATAGAAAGATGAAGGAGTTCTTTGAACTCAAGTTGGGCAGTATGACCATTGATGAGTATGAACGAAATTTTCTGGAACAACTAAAGTATGTTCCATTCATCAAAGAGGAAGTTGTTAAAATTCAGAGGTATCTGAGTGGACTACCACCTTCCATTGGTGATAAGATTCAATATGATGATCCTAAGACTATGGAAGAAACAATAAGAAGGGCGAAATGCTTATACGAACAACAAAGAGAAAAGCCTACCTTTCGGAAGGCTTAGGATGACCAGAAGAAGTTTAAGAAAGAACAGAGGCAGAAGGGAGACAAGCCTTCCTTTTTCAAAAACAGTTGTCAGGAACAACCATCGTTTAGAGAGCCGAGAAGGACTGAAGAGGGCGCACAAAGACAAAGAATGACGCCCATTCAGTGTTGGGGTTGTCAAGGAAACCACAAGTACCGAGATTGTCCCCATAAAAATGGTAAGGCAAGAATTGTACATACTGTTCAGCAAGATGAAACAGTAGAGGATTTGGGCAGCAGAATGCTGAGGATCTACGTATCCCTGGACAATAAGCAAGAAAAATTTCAATCGCACATGATTGAAGTGGAAGGTACGATCAACAACCGACCACTTGTTATTTTAATTGATTCAGGGGCTAGCCATAGTTATGTAGATCCTAGAGTGGTGGAAAGTTTGCATCTAACGAAGAGCAAACATGAGAAGTCTCGGTTAGTGCAGTTAGCCACAGGGACCAAGAGGAAGGTCACTGAATTGGTTAAGTCCTGTTCGGTGGACATGAAAGGAATGAGCACTAAGGATGAATTGAACATTCTGCCTTTAGGCTCATATGATTGCTTAATTGGGATGGACTGGTTGGACCAGCACCATGCCCTTCTGGATTGCCGTAACAAGAGGTTCACATGCCTGAACGAAGAGGAAAATCAAGTAACAGTCCAAGGAATTCCCAGAGCCGTGGCTGTGAGGGAAATCTCAGCCATGCAACTGAAGAAATGTTACCGGAAAGGCTGTCAATTATTCACAGCTCGGGTGGAAGAAGCATCCCAATATGTAGTTTCGAATTTGGAAGACCATGAAGTACTCAAGGAGTTCAAGGATGTATTTCAGGAGGTACCTGGACTACCTCCGAGGAGGGACATCGATTTTTCTATAAATTTGATGCCTGGAACAACTCCAGTTTCAAAAGCTCCTTATAGAATGAGTATGCCAGAGCTGAAAGAGTTGCAATTGCAGCTCGAAGAGCTGCTAAAGAAAGGTTACATTCGTCCCAATGTGTCACTGTGGGGAGCCCTAGTCCTATTCGTGAAGAAGAAAGATGGGACGTTGAGGCTATGCATTGACTTTCGACAGTTGAATAAGTTCACTGTCAAGAACAAGTATCCTCTACCGAGGATTGATGATCTTTTCGATCAGTTGAAGGATGCAAAAATATTTTCGAAAATAGATCTCCAATCTGGATATCACCAAGTGAGAATAAGGGATGAAGACATCAGCAAGACCGCCTTCAGAACAAGGTACGGTCATTATGAGTTTACAGTGGTGCCGTTTGGATTGTCCAATGCACCTGCTATCTTTATGTGCTTAATGAATGGAGTGTTCAGAAATTATCTGGACAAGTTTGTCATAGTCTTCTTGGACGATATCTTGGTGTATTCCAAGACAGAGGAAGAACATGAACAACACCTTAGAATGGTGCTACAGGTGTTGAGAGAACACCAGCTGTACGCAAAACTGAGCAAGTGCTCATTTTACCAAAGGCAGATCCATTACTTGGGACATATTATATCTGAAGAAGGGATCACTATGGATCCTGAAATGGTACAGGCCATTCAAGAATGGCCAGCGCCAAGGAATGTGACAGAAGTTAGATATTTTATGGGTCTAGCAGGCTACTATAGGAGGTTTATAGCCGGATTCTCAAAGATAGCCCATTCTATCACTTCCTTGCAAAGAAAGGGGAAGAAGTTCCAGTGGACTGATGAATGTGAGAGCAGCTTCCAGCGACTGAAGCAACTACTCACTAGTGCTCCAATCCTGAGGATTGCAGATCCAAACAAGGATTATGTAGTGTGCACAGATGCGTGTAAGGAAGGGCTGGGAGGAGTTCTCAACCAAGAAGGATTTGTATTTTGCTATGAATCCCGGAAGTTGAAGGAACATGAGAAGAATTACGCCACCCATGATTTGGAGCTGGCGGAAATCGTCGACGCATTGAGGAAATGGAGACATTACCTCATGGGCAAGAGATTCGAATTAAGAATAGACCACAACGGTCTGAAATATTTATTTGATCAGCCAACCTTAAATGCCAGGCAAATTAGATGGCTAGAATTTCTGTGCGAATATGACTTTGACATCAAGCATATCAAAGGGAAAGAAAATAAGGTGGCTGATGCACTTAGTAGAAAAGTGCACGAATTACATGCTACAACCATTAGCATGTACAAAACTGAGGTGAAAGACAGAATTTTGGAAGCTGCAAATGATGATTTGCAGTACAAAAGTCTTGTAGCAAAGCTACAACAGTGTGAGAGACCACAGACCAAGGAAAGTTACACCTTGGGAACTAATGGTTTACTTTTGTATAAAAATAGAGTGTATGTACCTAATGTCTGAGAATTGAAGCTGGCAATTCTAAAGGAGATGCATAATGTGGCTTATGCTGGACACCCTGGATATCAGAAGACTGTGGCAGCAGTCAAAGGCCATTATTTTTGGCCGGGTTTGAAGAAATAAATTGCTGAATACATCGCCAGATGTATGGAGTGCCAAAAGGTTAAGGCTGAGCATAGACACCCAGCAGGGTTGTTGCAGCCTTTACCTATTCCTGACTGGAAATGGGACGTGGTAACAATGGATTTTATCACCAGATTGCCCAGAACAAGCAAGCAACATGATTCAATCATGGTGGTGGTGGACAAGCTTACTAAAGCTGCCCATTTTATTCCACTGAAAACCACCCACACAGTAGCAGATGTTGCTGATATCTTTTTAAAAGAAGTTGCACGCTTGCATGGAATTCCTAAGACAATTGTGTTTGATAGAGACCCGAAATTCACTTCGAATTTCTGGAAAGGACTGTTCAAAGGATTCAGAACGAATCTAAACTTTAGTACAACATATCATCCCGAGTCTGATGGACAGACAGAGAGAGTAAACAGAGTAATAGAAGACATGCTGAGAATGTATGTGATGGATAAACCATCAAGGTGGGAAGACTACCTGCATTTGGTAGAATTCGCCTACAATAATGGGTATCATGCATCATTGAAAATGAGCCCGTTCGAAGCGCTTTATGGAAGAAAGTGCAACACTCCAGTGAGCTGGGATAATCCAACTGACAGAGCAGTAGTTGGACCTGAACTACTCAAAGAGATGGAAGATCAAATGATAAAAATCAAACATAATTTGAAAGCTGCCCAGGACAGGCAGAAAAGTTACGCTGATAGTAACATAACCCATAGAGAATTCAAAGTGGGTGACCATCTTTTCCTGATAGTGAAAACTAACAGGAATTCCCTGAAGCTGGGAAGTTGTGCCAAGTTGGCAGTAAGATTTTGTGGGCCATTTGAGATCCTGGAAAGGATTGGGCCAGTTGCAT
>CBVK0100352503.1:0-20937 GCA_900067695.1 Picea abies
GTTGCTTAGTATGTTGGGGATTGAGAATGGTTTTGTTGTTATGAGAACATCTAGTGTGAGGCAAAGCATTTTCAGATATGTTGAATGTGGCAGTAGCTAAGGAGGATGACTCAGTTAGCCCTTATGGAGTCGTGGTCAGGCTAGGGGGTGATCAGGACAAGTGATCATGGTTGCTTTGTTTCTACAGTTGGGTGGAATGTGGTTGTTCCATTTGTTTCCCAGCATCAGTATTTAGATATGTATCGCAGATATGTATTTTATTGTTGATGTTATATTATGGATATTATATGGTTGGTAAAATGTTGTACATTTTTATACATATAAGTAAAATCTATTTGAAATGGATTGTATAGCCATGTGAAAATGTGGCTTACCTTTGTGTAATAATGCATGTAGTGGTGTTTTAGTCGAAGTATAAATTTTTAGTATCTGTGTGTGTGTATGTGTGTGTGTGTAGGAAAACTATGTATATTTTCATTTGGGCCATTATGAATCTATATTCTTAATTGTTGCACATTGTTGTGCATAATCAAATACTTCAGAAAGAAAAGTTTAAACAGGATATATTGTTGTTCTACTATTATGTTGAGTATAAAAAATAAAATTCCCCAAATACATTATGTCATCTATTATCCAAGGAAGATATCTAACACAGTGAATTGTAGAATATATGCCAAAATTTAATTTATTACATTCAATAGGTCGCTGACCAAAATGTTACAATTTGAGTCCCTTAGACACAAGAACCCCATAGCTAATCTAAAAAGAGATTTTAAAGTACTACATTAACTGTCTGTGAGTGTGCATGGATTGGTGGAAGAAATATAGAACTCGAATACCTTTTGTGGACAGGCCAATCTTCTTCACCAAGTGCACGATCTTTTCTACCAACCTGCAAAGGAGTAATGAAAGATTATTAGTAACTTACTATTGTACAAACCTTAAAGAATAAGATAAATGAAAGATTCAAATCATACTTATCTAAGATCATGATTGAATACCAGAGGGTCATTGTTTCATTGCGAAGTAGTTGATCCACGATCCAGAAGGGAAAGTGGGTGCGTAATCCATCTGATGGGTTCCCTCGCAAGACAAAGGGACCCATCATCAGTTTACATACATGTGAATTTATTCACTCGCACAAGTAATAAAACATAGACAAACTTCTAATAAATTTCAGTAGCTTTAATATCCTGTAGTTTATAAAGTATAGAGAGAAGATATACAAAAGAAATACAGACTGTAATCAATATAAGAATTTTAATAATCAACAAGTTTTACTTCAAAGAAATTACCAAACCCCATTTAGAGGGCCAAAGAATATTGTGGAGAAGCTAACTTATTAAAAACAAAGATACCTTTTTACACAGATGGGATACCGTCAAAGATTAGTACTTACAATAAAGAAAGTATTAAATTATAAAATAATGACAGAGATGCATAGAAATGTGATCTGGATATACATATATATTTGGGAAATGATCAAAGTAAGAAAATTCAAATCATGACTTGCACTTACAGAAATGTAAGGATGTGATCTGGGTGTATAAGAATTATAGTAATAATCAAATCTGTAGGTTAAAGCTTAGTTACGAAAAACGTGTTCAAATCCTGCAAATTCCGTGCCTCGAGCATTCACCAAATGAAGGGGAAAATGAATATAAGCATCAGTTATAATATTTAATAAAAAAGAAGACCTTGTTTATTTTAAATAGAGTTTTTGAAGGAAAAAATATCCTCAACTTGTAGACGGATTGAACTATAACAGTCAAGATAGCATTAAAGGGCACTGTTGAATTGGTCGTGGGTGTTTAACGGAGACAGAGCATGATTTTATTCTCGACAAGGATATTATTTAACCAATGACTATATACAAAGAGGCATCGTTGTTATTGTCAACGCTTAAGGGATTTTAACCTTGTCATATAAAATACAAAGTGCAATTTTAAAATTACATACAGGGTTTAAATAGATGAAGCCTGTAATAAATCCTTAAGTGTGTGAAGTTAGAAGATCACGGATGAATGTAAGGATGCAATTAATTATTATTCGACCATGAATTTTACATAGGGTTTACTCGATAGGTCCTTAAACCTGATGATTATTTCCTTACACATTAACCTCCAACAAAGGTCGCGGGTGTATCGGCCTCAGTATAGACTTGAAACCAAACGATAAATTTCAGCAAAGGGTTTTATATTTTAGCAACGATTGGATTGGAAAGAAGCCCTGAAAGGATACAAGCTAAAGGATTGATAGCCAATAGAGAAGAAAATTATAGTAACATTATTCAAACGAATGATAAAATTGAAATATTTTACCTAACATATAGGCAAAATGTTTATCATTGTGGAACCAGAGATGAGCGCATCCGAAGGCGCAGCATCGTATGGTTGTTACCTCCAGACCAAAGAAAACATGGTATGAGAAATGTGACTCAACACCCATAGAGAACGTGCATTACATAGACAAAAGAGATATTCCACAAAGAACATCCATTGCATAGACAGAGAAGATATTCCACCGAGAACAAGCATTGCATAGACTGAGAAAATATTCCACAGAGAACATACATTGTACAGACAGAGAAAGATTTATACAGTAATGGATTATACACCCTTTAGAAAACGTTTTCTCAAAAACCCTTTCACCAGACATAGATTTCTTGCAGAAAAGATATTACATAGTGAACATATTATGTTACAAGAATAATACGTGTTACAGAGAACAATTGCAAAGGAAATTCATAACTTCAAAGAACATGTTTAAATTTCATTATGGAGATAACAATGTACTTACCACACATATGGAGAGACTTTCTAGATTTCCCTTGATACCACTCTCCACCAGGGTGGAACATTATCACATAGCCGAATGCAATCGTCGGCCGCATACAGTGTAGAGAAAAATGTTTTACAAAACAAGAGGCAACTACGAAGAATGATTGATACATCGAGCCCCTAGCTAGTGGAGTAAGAGAAATTGTATGCCCTGCATCTCTACCATGTGAATCGACGGAAGTGGTGAGCCCACATTGAACATTTCCCTGTAGTGACAGTTCTGGAGGGTACTAGACAGGCCTATCACCATTGAATGGATCGGACAGAACGTAAATTCCTACAAGTTAGAATAGCATAGGTTCAAACCTGACCTTTCATCCACCTCTTTTCATTTTCAAACCAATTAAATTATGGGTGGATAGTTTTAACCTTGCATCGAGTGGGTAGTGTTAACTTGTGCATTGGGTTTCACTTCATGCATAGTGTGTAAATCGTATGCCACTTCAAACATAAACTCTTATACTATGGGAAGGATTTTAATCATAGAATGTTAAACTATGGAAAGTGTTATCGTGTGGATACGTTAATT
The DNA here is from genome assembly GCA_900067695.1 of Picea abies. Lineage (NCBI taxonomy): Eukaryota > Viridiplantae > Streptophyta > Pinopsida > Pinales > Pinaceae > Picea > Picea abies. Next base: position 3,370 of record CBVK0100352503.1, read on the forward strand.
ACCCTAGTGTGTGGACTCTGGACTAGGACAGTGATGTCTCCTAGTCCGCTAGGGTCATGACCTTGTGTTATAGTTTTTCCTTACATGAATTTCTTTAACATAATAAAAAGACTAACTTAAAGTATAACTTAGTTATGACATTCAATAGTTTGGATAACATGGCTATGAGGTAACCCTAATATGTTATGTGATGGGCCTTATTCTATGGACCTTGGTAGTTATAGTTACCAATTTAACCAATGCAATCAAATTTATGACTTTAAGTTCAGTAGTAGGGTAAATTAGACTGTGAGTTAATCTAATGAAAATGCTATGATTTATTTTAATGCTAGCAATAGTAATTTTTTATTGGACAATAAAATCTCCTATAGACTCTTAGGATGGATTGTCTAGTAGAGTAAAACTTTTATGTGTGCAAACAGTGTCCTATATATATAAGAGAATATTTTCATGAGTCACAAATAGTTTGTTGATTTATAGAATTTAGTTCCCTGATCAAAAAAAAATAATTTTAGTGAAATTTGGGTTACATTACATATGGTATCGAAGTTGTAGGTTACAGCGCTTGGACCTCAGGGCATCTTCGGAATTGTATTTCACTTTTATTTGAAGGAAAAATCTAGCGAACATATTTACTGTTACAAACATAAAAATTTGTCTATTGTGAAAATATCAACAGAGAATGAAGAAGGATACAGACCTGGGGGGAATCAAAACCAATAACTTCCTAGAGACCCGGAACATAATAGTGAAGGAAGTTCATCCACTCAGTCTTGGAAATGATGAGGAACCTTATCGTGGAATTACAAGTATTTAAGGCAGATAATGAAAATTTGAAGAAAGCACGGGAAGACAAGCTGGAAATAAATGAAATGTTGCTACGAAGTATAGTAACAAAGAAGAGTCCAAAAGACAACAAAAGAGAAGAAGAGGTCAGAAAAAAGTCTTCTAAGAACTCTAGTCGTGACAAAGAAAAAGAGGACAGTTTGTCCGAAGACACACACATGACAGAAAACAAAGCATCTACTGGAAGGAAAAGAAAACAAGTGGACCACCTAGAAGGTGAGTTCAAAAAGATAAAACCCTCACCTTCGATGGAGAATCTAACACTAGCAAGGAAGTTTAATCATGGCTCTTAGACATTAAGAAGTACTTTCAGATTTATAACAATTCTAGTAATATGAAACTTAGAATGGCCATTCACAATTTAAAGGGAAAAGCAAGTATATGGTGGCAATACCTGAAATTAACAAAGGGATTGAAAGAAAAATGAATGGAATGGTCAGAATTCAAAAAGTATTTAAAGAATCAGTACTTATCATAAAGTTACTATGAAAGAAAATTAAGGAATTTTACGAATTGCAACTAGGAAAAATGACCATGGACGATCTAATAAATAAATTCCTAGATCTGTCGAGGTTTGTATCGTACATCAAGGAAGATAAGGTAAAGATACAAAGGTTCCTAAGATGTATACCACAGTATTACAAGGAAAGGATTGAATTTTATAATCCAAAGTATTTAAATGAAGTACTTAGAAAGGCTCAAATGTGCTATTATCAGTACAAACAAAGATCTGAAATTCTCAAGGCATGGAAAGACAAGAAACATGATAAAATGAACCAGCGTAAGAAAGGTTTCCAACTAGCCCCTTTCCTTAATATGGAAAAGGGTTTTCAAAGGAAGGACTATCAATCTAATACATAAAATTATCAAGAGGGAAATAAACCAGTTAATCTAGGGTTTAAGAAGGTAGGAGAAATCCCCAGAGAACCATTGAAATGTTGGGAGTGTGGGGAACCCCACCTGAGGAGAAATTGTCCATGCTTAAATACCACAACAAGAAATCCAGTCCATAACCTTCAAGAGGCTTCAACAGTTGGAGACATTGGTAGAAGCATGCATAAGATCAATGCAACTCTGGATGGCAGACAGGAAGATCATCGATCCACTACTGTGGAAGTTGAAGGTAAAATTCATTTCCATAATGTTTCTAGACTAATTGACCCATAAGTTATTTTGAGTTATATTACTCCAGCTTTAGTAGAATTGAACAAGTTAAAGAAGGTAAAGCATGCTAAATATTGGTTAGTACAGCTAGCAACGGGGACCAAAAGGAAGGTAAAAGATTTTATTTTTGATCGTGAACTCAGCATAAACAACCAAAGTAAAAAGTTAAATCTGAACATATTACCTTTAGGGTCTTACAATATAATTATCGGAATGGATTGGTTAGAAAAACATAAAGTGATATTAAATTGTTACAAATAATCGTTTGTGTATAAAGATGAAAATAATACAGTCAGAACAATACAAGGAATCAGAAAACCAGTTTCTGTTAGGAAAATATCAACAATGCAACTTAAGAAATGTATTAATAAAGGTTGTCAACTATATGTTGTTAAAGTAACTAATCTCCTAGGGGAAGAAAGAAAACCAAGTTTAAAATACTTTGTAGTCCTACATGGGTTCAGAGACGTATTTGTAGAAGAAATGTCGGAACTACCCTCAAGGAGAGAGATAGATTTCTCTATCGATCTACTACATGGATCTGCCTCAGTGTCCAAGGCACCTTATAGAATGAGTATACCCAAATTAACATAATTGAAAATTTAGTTACAAGAACTGTTAGATAAAGAATATATCAGACCAAGTGTTTCACCATGGGGAGCACTAGTTTTATTTGTTAAAAAGAAAGATGGAACTTTGAGACTGTGTATTGACTATTGACAATTGAATAAAATGACGATTAATAATAAGTATCCTTTACCTATAATTAACGATCTCTTTGATAAGGTTGGAGAGCTAAGATATTCTCTAAGCTAGATTTGAGGTCTAGTTATCACCAAGTCGGGATAAAGGACAAAGATGTAAATAAAACATCATTTAGAACATGTTATGGACACTATGAATTTGTAGCGATCCCGTTCAAACTTACTAATGCACCAACAACCTTTATGTGTTTGATGAATAGTATATTCAGCCAATATATGGATAAATTTGTGCTAGCTTTTATCGGCGATATTTTAGTTTATTCAAAAAATAAAGAAGAACATGAAGAGCATACAAAAACAGTACTATAGACTTTAAGATAACATAAGTTATATGTTAATTTTGATAAGTGTGATTTCTACCAAAGAAAGATACAGTATTTAGGGCACATAATATCAGAAGATGGTATTGCAGTGGACCCATAAAAGATTAAATCCATCATGGAATGGCCTATTCCTAAAGATGTAGCAGTCATAAGTTCATTTATGGGGATTACTGGTTATTACCGGAGGTTTATCGAAGGATTTTCCAAAATCGCATATCTGATTACATCACTACAGAAAAAGGGAATAAAGTTTAATTGGTCACAAAAATTTCAAGACAGTTTTGATAATCTAAAAAGAATGTTAACTACAAAACCTATCCTAAAATTAGTGGATCCATATAAAGACTTTACATTTTACGTAGATGTGAGTAAAGAGGGATTAGGAGGTGTGCTAACACAAGATGGACACGCCATCTATTATGAATCACGTAAATTGAAAGAACATGAACGAAACTATGTGACTCGCAATTTAATTTAGAATTAGTAGTTGTGATTCATGCATTAAAAATGTGGTGGCACTATTTAATGGGAAGGAATTTTATGTTACTAACCGACAACAGTGGTGTAAAGAATTTGTTCAGTCAACCAAATCTCAATGCAAGACAAGCGATATGGTTGGCCTTTTTAAGTGAATTTGATTTTGAAGTACGACACATCAAGGGTAATGAAAACAAAGTTGCAGATGCACTAAGTCATAAGACTAGTGGACTTTATGAAATAATTATCATCAAAGAAGCAAAATGATATCGAATAGAGAATAAAATATGCAAGCAATAATGATGAAAATTACATCAAAATAGCAACAGAATTGCAAGGAAATGCAGAAAATATGAACAAAACAGATCTAAGTATAGATAAAAATGGGTTGTTAAGGTTCAAGAACAAGCTATATGTACCTAACTCTATTGATATAAAGATGAAAATTCTTGATGAGTTGCACAAAAAGTCGTATTCTGGCCACCCAGGATACTAGAAAAACGATGATAGCACTAAGGAAACAGTTTTATTGGCCTCACATGAAAAACGAAACAACTAAATATTTGTCTAAATGTTTAGATTGTCAACAGGTAAAGGCTAAGCAACAACATCCAGAAGGTCTATTAAAACCTCTGCCTATACCCGAATGGAAATGGGAAATTATTTCGATGGACTTCATCACAAGTTTGCTTAAGACTCAAAGACAAAACAACTCAATTATGGTAGTGATTGATAAACTAAGTAAATTTGCACATTTATACATGTGAAATCTACTTACAAAGAAATTAATATCACTGAAATTTTTATGAAAGAAATTTTTAGGTTGCATGGAATTCCTAAGATGGTGATTTCAGATAAAGATGTCAAATTTACATCCAAATTTTGGAAAGAATTATTTGCAGGTTTGGATACTAATTTAAATTTCAGCACAAGTTACCATCCACAAATGGATGGTCAAACAAAACAAACAAATCAAATTATCGAAGACATGTTGCAAATGTACGTAAGAACAAAACCAATTAAGTGGGAAGAGTATCTACACTTAGTGGAGTTTGCTTACAATAGTGTTATCAGGCATCAGCTAAGTGAGTCCCTTCGAAGTATTATACGGAAATAAATGCACAACCTGATCAGTTGAGATAATCCAATTGACAGGATTATGGTGGGACCGAAAATGTTACAGGAAATGGAAAGAATGGTAAAAAGGGTATAGCAGAAATTGAAAGAGGCACAAGACCAACAAAAAAGCTATGCAGATCTAAAAAGAAGGCATCAAGAATTCTAAATTGGGGAACATGTATATCTAAAATTCAAAGCAAGAAGAATCTCTTTAAAGATAGGAAGTTGTTCCAAGTTGTCACCAAGATTTTGTGGCCCCTTCGAGATTTTAACTCGAATCGGACTCGTGGCATATCAACTCTCACTTACTACAAATTTAAAAGTTCATAATGGTTTTCATGTTTCGTTATTGAAAAGATATATTCATGATCCTACTCACATCATTGATTGGAACATGGTCCAGGTGGAACGAGAAGGAGAGTTCCAATTGGAGCCTCTGTGGATTCTAGACAAGAAAGAAACAATACTTCGGAACAGAGCCATTGCCCAAGTAAACATGCAATTGGAAGAAGATATGAAAAAATATTATCCAATCCTATTCTGAGAGATGGTTGAAAAATGAGGACAGTGTTGTACTTAATGGGGAGAGGATATGATATCCTCAAATTATTAGAAATTAAATTCCAAGTTGAATTTAGAAATAAATTTCCATTTATGGAAAATCCAAATTTAGAAATAAATTTTCATTTGTGGAAAATCCAAATTTAGAATTTTGGATTAAGTAATTATTATTTTATGATTGTTGGGAAAATATTTGACTTTCCCAACTATCCTCTTTTGTTGGACACATGTATGAGACAAAACTTTTTGATAAATTAAATGTTGGAAGACAAATGGAACAACCAGGTTAAAAATAGTTGACTATGACTCCATGAGTGGGGAACAAGTTTGAGTTAACTCGGAGCTAATTTTTACAAGTGGCAGAGGTTGAATTTGGACACTAGCAGCCTCTAAAAATCAGTTATTTGTAAATATGTGAATTTCCCAAGGAGGGAAAGGAATGGAAAGACCTAGGCACAAGATAAATACAACATATGTGGGAGGCAGGATGTTGCTTAGTATGTTGGGGATTGAGAATGGTTTTGTTGTTATGAGAACATCTAGTGTGAGGCAAAGCATTTTCTGATCTGTTGAATGTGACAGTATCTAAAGAGGATGACTCAGATAGCCCTTATGGATTCATGGTCAGGCTAGGGGGTGATCAGGACAAGTGATCGTGGTTTTTCTATTTCTATGGTTGGGTAGAACATGGTTGTTCCATTTGTTTCCCAGCGTCAATATTTGTATATGTATCTTAGTTATGTACTTTATTGTTGATTTTATATTATGGATATTATCTGGTTGTTAAAATGTTGTACATTTTTATACATAAAAGTAAAATCTGTTCGAAATGGATTATACAACCATGTGAAATTGTGGCTTACCTCTATGTAAGAATACTTGTAGTGGTGCTTTATCTAAAGTATAAATGTTTAGTATATATATGTGTGTGTGTGTATATATATATATAGGAAAATTGTGTATATGTGAATTTGGGCCATTATGAATCTATATTCTTAATTTGTTGTACATTTTTGTTCATAATCAAATACTTCAGAAAGACAAGTTTGAATAGGTTGTATTGTTTTTATACTATTATGTTGAGTATAAAGAATAAAAGTCCCCAAATACATTATGTCATCTATTATCCAAGGAAGATATCTGACACAGTGAATTGTAGAATATATGCCAAAATTTAATTTATTACAGTCAATAGGTTGTTGACCAAAATGTTACAGTTTGAGTCCCTTAGACACAAGAACCCCATAGCTAATCTAAATAGAGATTTTAAAGTACTACATGAATTTTCTACGAGTGTGCATGGACTGGTGGAAGAAATATGGAACTTGAATACCTTTTGTGGACAGGCCAATCTTCTTCACCAAGTGCATGATCTTTTCTCCCAACCTGCAAAGGAGTAATGCAATATTATTATTAACTTACTATTGTACAAACATTAAAGAATAAGATAAATTAAAGAGACAAAGCATACTTATATGAGATCATGATTGAATGTCAGAGGGTCAGCATTGCATTGTGAAGTAGTTGATCCATGACCCAGGAGGGGAAGTGGGTGTGTAATCCATCTGATGGGTTCCCTTGCAAGACAAAGGGACCCATCATCAGTTTATATACATGTGAAATTATTCACTCACACAATTAATAAAACATAGAAAAACTTCTAATAAAGTTTTGTAGCTTTGATATCCTATAGTTTATAAAGTATAGAGAGAAAATATACAAAATAAATATAGAGTATAATAAATAGAAGAGTTTTAATAATCAGCAAGCTTTTCTTCAAAGAAAGTACCAAACCCCATTTAGAGGTCCAAAGAATATTGTGGAGAAGCTAACTTATTAAAACGGAGTTACCTTTTTACACAGACGGGATACTATCAAATATTATTACTTACAATAAAGAAAGTATTAAATTATAAAATAATGATAGAGATGCATAGAAATGTGATCTAGATATACATATATATTTGGGCAATGAGCAAAGTAAGAAAATATAAATCGTGAAGCATTTACATAAATGTAAGGATGTGATCTGGGTGTATAAGAATTATAGTAATAATTTAATCTGTATGTTAAAGATTAGTTATGAATAATCTGTTCAAATCCTGTGAATTTTTTGCATCGGGCATTCACCAAATGAAGGGGGGAATGAATATAAGCATCAGTTATAATATGTAATAAACAAGAAGACCTTGCTTATTTTAAATAGAGTTGTCAAAAGAAAAAATATCCTCAACTTGTAGACGGATTGAACTAACAGTCGAGCTACCATTAAAGGGTGTTGTTGAATTGGTTGTGGGTGTTTAACGGAGACAGAGCACAATTTTCTTCTCGGCAAGGATATTGTTTAACCAGTGACTATATACAAAGAGGCATTGTTGGTATTGTCAACAATTAAGGGATTTTAACCTTTCCATATAAAATACAAAGTTCAATTATAAAATTGCATACATGGTTTAAATAGATGAAGCATGTAATAAATCCTTAAGTGTGAGAAGTTCAAATATCATGGTTGAATGTAAGGATGGAAGTAAGTATTATCTGGCCATGAATTTTACATAGGTTTTAATCGATAGGTCCTTAAACCTCACGATTATTTCTTTACACAGTAACCTCCAACAAAGGTTGTGGGTGTAACTACCTTGGTATAGACTTGAAACTAAACAATAAATTTCGGCAAAGGGTTTTAGATTTTAGCAACGATTGGACTAGAAAGAAGCCCCCAAAGGATATAGGCTTAAGGACCGGTAGCCAACAGAGAAGAGAAATACAGTAACCTTATTCAAACAAATAATAAACTTGAAATATTTTACCTAACATATAGGCAAAATCTATATCGTTGTGGAACCATAGATGAGCGCATCTGAAGGCGCAGCATCATATGATTGTTACCTCCAGACCAAAGAAAACAGAGTATAAGAAATGTGAATCAACACCCACAGAGAACACGCATTACATAGATAGAGGAGATATTCCACAAAGAACATGCATTGTATAGACAAAGAAGATATTCCACTGAGAACATGCATTGCATTGACCAAGAAATTATTCCACAAAGAACATACATTGTATAGACAGAGAAGGTGTTATATATTCAATGGAGTATACACCCTTTAGAAAACATTTTCTCAAAAACCATTTCACCAGACAGACAGAAAAGATATTACATAGTGCACATATTATGTTACAAGAATAATAAGTGGTACATAGCACAATTGCAAAGGATATGCATAAATCCAAAGAACTCGTTTAAAATGCATTACGGAGATAAGAATGTACTTACTGCACCTGTGGAGAGGCTTTCCAAAGTCCCCTTGATACCACTCTCCATCAGGGTTGAACGCTATCATAGAGTCGAATGCAATCATCGGTCGCATACAGTGCAGAGACAATTATTTTACAAAACAAAAGAGCAAAATACGAAGAACGGTTGATACCTTGAGCCCCTCACTAGTCTATTAAGAGCGACTGTACACCCCACATCTCTTCCATGTGAATCGACAGAAGTGGTGAGCCCATATTGGACATTTCCTTGTAGTGACAATTCTGGAGGGTACTGGACCGGCCTATCACCATTAAATGGGTTGACCAGAATGTAAATGCCTACAAGATAGAACACCATAGGTTCATAACTGACCTGTCATCCACCTCTTTTCGTTTTGAAACCACTTAAATTTTTGGTGGATAGGTTTAACCAGGCGTTAGGTGGGTAGTTTTAACTTGCGCGTTGGTTTTCACTTCATGCGTAGTGTGTAAATTGTATGCCACTTCAAACATAAACCCTTATTCTATGGGAAGGATTTTAATCATAGAATGTTAAACTATGGAAAGTGTTATGGTGTGGATACGTTAATTACCTTAGTGTGTGGACTATGGACTAGGATAGTGATGTCTCCTAGTCCACTAGGGTCATAACCTTGTGTTATAGTTTTTCCTTACATGAATTTCTTTAACATAATAAGAAAACTACCTTAAAGTATAATTTAGTTATGACATTCAATAGTTTGGATAACATGGGTATGAGGTAACCCTAATATGTTATGTGATGGGCCTTATGATATGGACCTTGGTAGTTATAGTTACCAATTTAAGCAATGAAATCAAATGTATGACTTTAAGTTCATTAGTAGGGTAAATTAGATTATGAGTTAATCTAATGAAAATGTTATGATTTATTTTAATGTTAGCAATAGTAAGTTTTTATTAGACAATAAAACCTCTTATAGACTCTTAGGATGGATAGTCCAGTAGAGTAAAACTTGTATGCATGCAAACAATGTCTTATATATATAAGAGAATGCTTGCATGTGTCACGAACAGTTTGTTGATTTATAGACTTTAGTTCCCTTATAAAAAAAAAAAAAATTTAGTGAAATTTTGGTTACATTACATGGTACACTTTTGGGTCGCAAATGAATAACATGAGCATGATCTCAAATTGGTGGAAGACCCTTAGGAATCTCTCTGAATACCTTGGAATGGTTGTTGATAACCATTTGGAGATCCATTGGATCAGAGGATATATATGTTTGAATATATAGTTAGCACAATTGTGAAATTACACCAATATGTCCCTTTTTTAGTAATTTTTTCATGCTATTAGATATTATCACTTCATAGGGTTTCCCTTGAATACCTATAAGCTCAATTTATTTTCCTTATATGGAAAATATCATGAAAAAAATCTTGAAAATTAAGGGCCAATGTTCCCAATGATTGTAACCATTGGACCCTTAATACAAGATCACCACCACCCATTTATATGGAAATAATGGAACTATCCAATAAATACTCCCCCATATTGAGCTTAATACTATGACACTTCCCATAACAATTTATGGTACCTCCATCTGCAATCATCACTTGAAACTTTGGTGCTAGATATATAAATAAATTGAGATCTTTTGCTAATTTGCAATTGATGCAGTTATGGATACTACCATAATCAATCAACACTATTACCTTCTTCTTTTTTATGTATCTTTGTATCTTGAGGGTCTGTGGAGAACTGATTATGGCCAATGCATGAAAAGATGTTGTTCAAGTAGTCTTTTCTAGATCTAGATCTTGTGATGGTTCCAATTCTTGATCTTCTTCCTCTTCATAGTGTATGTAGAATAATTTCTTCTCACCACATTTATGCCCCTTACTGTATTTTTTGTCACAATTGAAACATGGTCCCTTTTCTCTTCTGTCATCCATTTGTTGAAGTTTCAACCTTGTTTGTGGAGTGAGGTCAAGAGAGGAAACATGGTGCTCTCTATAGTTGCTAGTGGCCACCCTTCTAGTATCCATATTTTTCTTTTCCACTTTCTTTTCCATACTGAAAGCTTGTTCTAGGGATTTGGGTTTAAAATACACACCTCATGTTGAATATTCTCCTTTAAAATTCTCATAAAGAGATCTAACAAATTATCCTCATGTTCATTTTCTTTACCCTGAGACTGAGCTTTTGGAATTTTTGAATGTGCTTTGTAATTGGATCTTTTTGTCGAAGATTTATCAATTTAATAAAGAATGAATTTCTCTTAATATCCCCATAATTTGATATAAATTCATCCATAAAAATGGACCAAGAGATAATATAATTCTTCTTACTTTCACAAATCCATTGATACCAAACAAATTGATCAGTATCTAAATGAAAGGATGCAATAAGTAAATTTTGGAAGATTGGCACTTGGTGTATATTAAGGTATTGCTCCATATAGAATATACATGTTATAGTGTCTTTACCAAAAACAATTACTCATATCGATCTTCATAATGAAGTACTTCCTTGGTGCCAACTTGAAGCCTTGATTATGTGCATCTTGGAGTAGAGAATGATCATGATTCTGAGATTCAAAATTTACATGCTCTCCAAAAGTGAAAATATCAATATAATTTGTTTAAAACTGAATTCAAGATGAGTCAAAAACCCTATCTTCCATAGGATATATTGCCAAGATTATAATTACCTATAACCTAAAATGTTTATAAGAGTTACCTTAATATGTATTCTATGTAACCTCCAAATTTTGTTGTCTGAATCGGCCTAAAAAAATATTTATAGAGAAAATACTAAGATGAATCGCTTGGAGAAGAAAAACCATAGGATCGATGCTTTGATACCAAAATTTACGATCCAACTCCTTAAAAGTGGCAAATATTCAATGAGTACATTCGACTTCAAGGGGGAAACTTCAGTTTAACATATAATAATTCATAATATAATATGAGATGAGATAAGATGATCCTAAGACTAGGTCTCCTGTGTGTGTGTGTGTGTGTGTAGAAGACAAAGGGTACAATTATAATGAAATGATACAATTAAGGGTTCTATCCAACCTACTAATATAACACTAGAAATATAATAATTCACTATCTAGGGGATTAATAATGGTTTTTATACATAACATGTGGATTTTTTTAGGGATTAACAAAAGAATTTGATGTGTCGAGTGCCACCAACAAGGTACTTGATTACATATACTTTTAGGCTATGAAAATCCTCCTCGATGTCAAATATTTATTCAATAATCCCCCCGAGGGAAAGAATAGGAGCTCCAGGTATGAGATTTATAAGAAAATTTAATCAATTTATTATGGTTATAGGAATGATGAGGATGGTATCTTAGAGAAATTCAAGTGGGCCACAGATGAGGATATGTGAGCACGAGCACCAATGGAGTGGTAGAGGATCGAGTCTATGCACTAAATTATGAGAGGCACTGAAGAGAGACCTTCGGTTTTGCCTCCGTAAAACTTTAATTGCATAGGTTTGAATTTGTATTTTGTCAATTAAATTGTTTGTCGGTGTATTTTTACGTAAAAAAACACATCGGTGTTCTATCAAGTGTATAGAGCACCAGAAAAGTAAGTTACAAAAAAACTCGCGCGTTTATCACCAATGTGTCGAAATATACAATAAAAAATGAGCATGAATTTCATTTTTCTAGATGAATGCGCTGATAAATGAAAAACCTAATCATTATTTCATTCTTTTTTCTAAATTTTAGAGAGGATATTTCTTCAAGAGAGATTTAGTAGCAAAGACATTGGAGTGGGTATTTTTTTTTGAAGATTCAAATTTGTATGGAGTCACCATAGGTAACATACAAATTTGCAAAGGAGATATTTCAGGCATGTGATTTCATTCTATTGATCATCTAAATATTTCCCCTATTTGATTCAAACAATTTACAATTCATTTTAAAAAAAAATAAAAGGGTTTCATAGTTGCATTCAGTATTTGAAGCCCTAACTTCCTTGTTGTTTCTCTTGATTTCCCTCTCTATATTCGACAACTAGATTTTTTTTTAATAAATAGATTTTAATAGGGTTTCTTTACTTGTATATGGGGTGTTTGGTATCCATTGCAATGGGACCACTCATGACATTGGATCCCAAATTCTGTTGCTATCAATTTAAAAAATAAAAAACACTTTCATGGTTAGTAGTGCGCATTGTACAAGAGTAGCGTCTGGGTGTGCATTTTCATGTCAATAGCACCACTGGATTTAAAATGAAAATAATATTTTTTAATATTGAAATCATATTGTTTCAAATTTATTTATGGGTTCGATGGTCTGTAATAAATAGTAGTGATGCCTCAATGCTTCAATCAATTTGTGGAGCACCACACGAATATAACAATTTGTAAACAAAACGTTTTTAAAATTTGTAAGAGAATGATTATCATATCCTAGTGTGTATACATATTCTTAACACATTGGTGCATAATATTTGATTACATGCATCAAAATATTATTTTGTAACAAATATTTAGTAATTTTTATATCTGAGGATTCATGGTTTTTTTTTATATAGAAGATGGCTTATAGAAGTTCAAGGAAAACAATTTATTGCAGTGAATGCAATGATAGCTCATTTGAACAAGAGAACAAGGAAAGTTCTTTAAGTTGTATTACAAATTTAATAAATTTGAATTATCTATAAGTTTAAATTGATGATGTCTGTTGGTTAAGGCATGTCATGCAAATTCCAGGAGACAGATGAGGGGGAAACCAATACATGCTAGTGTGGAAAACCAATATCTGTAGGTTTTGATTATTTTATGTACATTGAATTTAATTGTCATATAAAATACAAATTTTCTCTTGTTTTGTTCCATAAAATTTTAAAAAATGGAACCCATTCATCACACAAGACAAGAAGACAATGAATAAAAGGGTTGATCATAAAGTTTGTGACTACTTACGTTTTCGACCTTACTTAAACTTTCATGTTTGTTGTGATATTTATAATTAAATAATTAGTTTACACTCATCCATGGATATCTTCTAATGGGTTCTAACATACAAGGAACAACCAACCGAGTGTAGGAAAAAAAAATGATATTTTGAGAGACAGCATTCAACATGGCTTCGAAAGAATGTGCATTGTTTATAAATCATTCACTTCTATGGTATGTTTTTTTTATTTACGAAATCATGTATATCCTGGTATATATATAAATGTAGATATACTTATTACACTTTTCTTTGTTTGTAGATGGAACATGAAGAGGGGAAACATAATAAACATTAGATTAATAACCAAAGTACAATATTTCCTACAAGTGATAAAGAAATTAAGCATGCACATAGTTTGACTGATGATAACAGTTCAGGTGATGAATGATAATCAATATAATTGAATATTATTGCAAGTTGTATGTTTTGAGATATATGTCTATGAAAATAGGGGATTTTGTTTAATGTACTCAAGATATTGTCCCAATTGCATGATGACATGTTACCAATAAGTGTAATAATTACATATTGGTTTCATTTTGATTATTGTGGAACTTTATGTTGTCCCATTTTTTATGATGATGAGTCACTTATTCAGATATAATAAAATGGGTTTCTTATTTTATTGCATTGTCGAATATTGTAAAATGTTGCGTTGTTAAGTTATTAATATATGGATGATTTACATTGTTACAAATAACAAAGGTGTAATATGTTGGATACCACATTAATGCAATCATTATATCAAAATGCAATAACAAAAATATAAAAAACAATATTATCATAAAAAAAATATTTGATTTCGAGATGATTAATTGAAAATTTGTAATAAAAAAACTAATTAAAACATATACATTGGTGCAATGTATTACTTTGAACTCACTAAATGGTACATTTTTATGAGTTATATGCATTGGTGCCTATTAATTAAAATGAAGCAACAGTGCTAAAATTTATGCAAAAAGAACTGTTACTTTACACGACATAATGAATTATATTCATCGTTTCAAATTGTTATGTTGAGCATCATTACCAACATAGATCCATATTAAACCTGGATCTATCAAGCACCGAGAGGGATCACATTCGTTAAGATGTAAAAAAAAATATTGCTTCATTCCATGCCTTAATTTCTAATTTGATCATTTCAGTGCTTGATAGATCCGAGTTTAAGATGTTTTTTTATTGAGTCGAATTTATTTTTAGTATTGTTATTTTTTTAATTGAGCCGACTTTGATTTTTCTTAAATATAAAATCACACTAACGTGACAACATCTCTTCCAAAATGGGTTGTAGAGGACCTCACTATTCTTGGTGCAATAAACATGGATCTATCAAGCACCGAAAGGGATCAAATTTCTTAAGGTGTAATTTTTTTTTATCATTTCATTCCATGCCCTAATTCCTAATTTGATCATTTCATTACTTCATGGATCCAAGTTTAAGATGTTTTTTTATTGAGTCGATTTTTTTTCTTATTATTGTTATTTTTTTAATTGAGTCAATGTTGATTTTTCTTAAATCTAACGTCATATTAATGTGACAACATCTATCGCATACTAGGCTATAGAGAACCTCGCTACTCACGATACAATAATATGCATTTGTTGTTTACATATAATATATGAACCAATGCTTTACATATAATATATGCATCGATACTTAATAAAAAATAATGGGGTTGACTTCTCACCTGAAATGTTTGAAATTTAAATTCCCTCTAGTGCACATGATAATACAGGCACTAGTGTGTAAAAATTATACAAGCATTGATGTGCGATAAAGAAAAAAGAATGAATCGGTGTGTAATATTTAAATGAGCATCGATGATACATGAAACCAAAAATATGGATCGATGCATACATAAACATAAAAAGCATCGGTGTTGCATACAACAAAAAATCTGTACTGGTGCATAATAATTGGAAAAGCACCAATGATTTTTAGATTTTTGTTCATAGCGGTGTTGTTTACATAACAATTCACCAATGAATTTTTCTAGTACAAGAACTAAGAAAAAAACCTCTGCTAAAACCTTCACCTGCCAAAATTTATAGAAACAAACTAATGGCTACTAGGAAGCATCACAATCTACTACAGAAACAACATAATGAAACCTGGAATGATGCTAATATATGGATCCCAAAGCTATTCAATCCCTCCTTTTCTCTTCTCTAGTGGAATTTTCTCTGGGACCGCTTCTCCAATTGCTTCACATCTCTTCCCAGACCCTATCCGACAAGCTGCTACAAAACCCCAATTCATAGGGGTCCTTGCAGAACACCTACAGTGTGTCTAGTGAGGCCTCACAAGACGACCCTAGCTCTATTGAAACTTTGGTATGTTCAATTAACCATAGACAATGATGTGACATTGTTTATGGTTAAACAAGCATACCAAAATTTTGACATGGTATTAAAGTTGCGTACCTTCATAACAGTTTGACCATTGGACGAAAGATTGTTACAGCAACATCTTGCAGCGCCTTGCAGCTACAATACTTTGTCAAGATCATTGAGAATTATACAAAGGTAGTTGGGGATAATTCCTTCATAGAAAATTTCACCCTAACCTAGCGCACCCCCTAAAACCCTCAGCGCACAGTTTGGTAAATTTTGAAAAGTTAAGGTTTTTTAAGGCTAGGGTTTCTACCAGCGAAAAATGACAAGGAAAGAAGAAGGACCATGTAGATGTCAAAGAGAATAATGAAGAGTGTGTCCTTTAGCCAGTAGTGCTTCCAAGCACAATATCGGGAAACTATAGAAGACAACCCAAGTGGAATAGCAACAACTAAACTCCAGGTTTACATATCAGGTTTGATATTTCCTTATATTGTTGCAGTTTAAGTATGTGTTGTAAATAGAGTAGAAATATTTAGAATTTTATTGTTATTATCGTTATTACTAGTTTAGATAACACTTGATTATTGTTATTGAGACTACAATTAAGTAAATAATGCACTTTTTACAAGATAAATTGATCTCCTCTAGGAGATGTTCTTGGTTGACCTTGTTCTAGGCAGGTTATCTTGTAAATTCCATGGAGGTTACCATGGAAATATTTTTGTTCTTGTTTCTTGTTCCAACTAGGTCATAGGTAATATAAGACTATAATTACGTTTGCAGGAGGAAACATGAAGAAGAGTATACAGACATAGAGTTGTGTAATGAAGGAGAGGAGGAGGTTAGCACATGTAGAGGGAGCATATGACTCTGAAGACTACATAGCTTGAGAGGGAGTTAAGCTTCAAAAGGAGCATGTAGACTCAAAGTGAGCCTAATAGTAGAGAGATGCAGTTACTTAGATACTTTCATTAAGAAAGTATTCCTCTTCGGATTCAGATTCAGATTTAGATGGAAGAGACGTTCTCTGGGACTAACAGACATGAGTCTAGATCAAAATCTTCAGAAACCTTGAGGAAATATGAGACCTCCTAGGAGGATTCCTTTAATTCAGTAAAGGAATCCAGTCAAAAGGACTGGGATGTGGACATTTTACATTGATTCTGAGACATGTAAATTGGTTGACAACAAAACACTTGTTGATATACCTATGAGTGGATATGGATTGAGATATGCCTCATATGGAGATATGAAGTTGTAGGATTATACAGACTCTGGCTAGGAAGGGAATGTAGTGGATCAGTAGATTACTTATGGTTGTTTCTTTAGTTTGGAATCAGTGTGATCTCATGGTTGAGCAAGAAGCATACGACAATGGAACTCAGTACAAATGAGGCAGAGTATATAGAAGCCAATATTGCAAGCCGTAAAGCAATGTGGCTTCAAAATTTTCTTACAGAACTTTAATCGAGACACAATGCAAAAGGGAGTTGTGAAGCTTCAGTACACATATACAGATAAGTATCATCGGGTAGACATTCTCCCAGATTGGTCATGTTTATTTGACCAAGGGAGAATGATACATTCACTCAAAATATTAGCCATGATGATTTGGCTAGTGGTGAATGGCCCAGGTGAATTATTTATCCTATTGATTTGATTAGGAGAGGAAAGACTCGAGATGATGAATGTACACTCTCGATGAGAGGGAGGTGTGTTGTTTCTTCTCATGCTGTC
>CBVK0100352504.1:0-20937 GCA_900067695.1 Picea abies
TACATCAACTTCCCGGGGTCGTAACTTTTGCATACGATCTCCATTTAGGCATGTGATAGCCCGTTGGAAAGGTATGTCCGAGGAGATTCATTTTGGGGGCTCAACTATGCCTTCGACTATAATTGAGGGACTCGATACCGAAAAACCTTCATTTAGGCCATCAAAATGGCCCCAGAAGTAAAAACTGCTAAAAACAGTAAATTGCCAAAAATGTCAGAACACTGTTTTGAGCCAGTTGGAAAAGGTGGGTGGCCACCGATATCCATATGGATCAATGGAATGGATCATGTATTCGAGATAATGTATTTTTATATTAGGTTTGGGTTTGGCAATTTCTGAGTAATGATTTCCTGTATAATTAACTTCCATTAGTGTGTTTCTTACTATCTTTAAATTCCTTAGTTGCTTTCTGCATTAGTAATTTAATTTCTGTTGGAAAATGGGATTGTGTATGTGAATGTTGAAATCTTAAGCTCTCAGCATATCTTATCCTTTGTAAATGATTTGGGAATTTATGCAACCATCTTAGAGCTATCAATGCTCTGTTTGGAACCTGCGTTTTCTTTGCCTTGTGTTGGACTTTCGATCTTATCCCTTTCCATTAACCAATTTTGAAAGGAGGTTTGATTCATAGATTAAAATACAGACCGAATAGACGTCTCTTGGCTCGCTATAGGTGTATTGTGAATTTGTATTTATTGTCCTGTAGGGTCTTTAGAGAAATTTCCACTTGAATAATCAAATTTTAAGATTTTTGTTTGATAATTTTATGAAAACGAAATTGGGGCTTTATGCTGCCCAAACCTGTAGAAGCTTATAAAATTATTCTTTAGTTATTGCTGTCAAATATTGCAACTCTGTAGTTGTGGATTTCCTTTGTTGTCTTTTAGAAAACAATCCCATAATTGAATTGAGCGATTGTTGTTCTGTTTATTTTTATAGTTTGAATTTTACATTTGATAGTATTATAATTCGTGGAATGAATTTGGGGGCTACAACAATAATTTGACTTCCTGATTGTTTGGTTTTAAATTATTGTCCCTTCCCTTAAAGCTTATTAATTACCAAAATCTTATTTGCTTCCTGTTGATTTTATTTCGAATTTATCAGAAATTTAGTTTCGTTTCAAGGTCTGGAATAAGCGTTGGATCAAGTGTCGGGACATGTGCCATATCCAGGGTTGGATTAGGTTCCATATGATAACGTTTCTTTTTGATCATAACAATGTTAATTAACATGTTCATGGTTGGTTTACCCATTTCCAATTAGTTGATTTTCGTATTGATTTTCCTCATTTTTAAAACAGTGGTAACATTCGTAGATTTAACACCAAGAAGGGTGAGTTTTTTTATTGTATTATTTGGCTTATAACCTAGAACATACAATTTCAACGTGATTGTTGTCATACTTTTAAAACAACCCAGAAATTTAAAATTTAGATATCGTTGTTCGTTTATTTGTCAGAATTTTATTTGGTTAGGATTTTAATTCAGAAATAATATTTGGGGCTACAACCAATAATAGACTTACCCGAGAAAACTTTGTATTAATTTATTGTCCATCCTTAAAGATTTTCAATCAAAGAATCTTTTCGCTGCCTGTTGAGTTAATTTTGAATTATCAGAAATTAGTGCCAGATCCAAGACCAGATTAAGTGTCGGATTAGGTGCCAGATTAAGTGTAGGATTAGGTGCCAGATTAAGTGTCAGATCATGTTGTGTTCCGTTTCAAGGACCAGAACAAATTCCAGATTATGCTGCACGCCGGATCAAGGGCCGGATTAGATTCCAAAACTCTACTGGTTGAGAGATTTGCTTGTTATCCTTCTCACTTAGGTTCGATTCCTTTAATGGATCTGTTGTTTACTCTTAAATAAAAATGTGAATTGATTGATTCTTCTTTTAATAATCTTATATAAATCTTTGTAAGCTAGCATGTGAAACTTTATTGATTCTTAAATATGAATATATCTTCTTAATTTCTTAAAATGGATATGTAATTAGTTAAATTATTGATATATTACTTGCTATGATGAGATCAACTTATAACTTTATACTTGGATATGAAGGTTTTATAAATCCTTATATTTTGTTTAATATGATGTTGACCTTATTTAATAGTATTATAATTTTTTTATGTAATATAAGGAAGCATTGATTTGGTATGTATGGTTTAATAAGATTGATCTTCTTATAGTTTGTAATAAATAGGTAAAGAAGCATTTGAGTATTCTTATCGCTTAATAATGGTTGATTCTTCTCATGGTTCTTTCAAATGGTATGCATGCAAATTGAATTCTTATTATTTCTATTTATGATTAATTTGTTATAGTTTAAAAGGGTACTTAAAGTGGTATTGAATCCTTATGTTGTGCTTAAGGAAGACATTTATTTTTTTTATGGGATTTCATGATTGGAAGTGTACTTAGTATTTGAATTACTTTGTATTCTTAATTAAATTATATCATGTTAGTAAGGTACATGGTTGAGCTACATAGGGGTTGTAATTATTACATATGTTTTGATTCTTGATTGATGCTTGATATTCATTGAGCCCGACTTGACAAGATACTAATGAAGATTATAATTAGATCCCTATCAACCCCTAAGTTTGTACTTATGCTCTCGTGGTTCGTATATTCGTTATGTATTATGCTCTTGCTTTATTTCACTTAATTTTGTGTAGAAAGTTGATTAAGAATAGTCGGGTATTCCATTGTACGTGAGGAATTGAAGGTTGATATGGATGATCAATCTAGTATTGATTGAGGTTTATGATTGGATTAATGAGATTTAGATACCTCCTTGTTCCTCAGAACAATCGCCAGTCCTGAGACCTTAAGTGGTCAAAATCAATTAGATGAATCCTAGACTTGAGCGTTGCTTATGTGTCTTGGAGGTCCTAACCGTGCAGGATAGGTTGGGAGGGTAGTTTCCTTATATTATAACTTGAGATTTGTTTGATTGAATAATACTGATGTTGCTTTTAGTTAGATGTGATGAAATTGATTGTGTAGTTATTAATTTATGTTGTGACACTTTTTTGATGCTTTATATATATATATATATATATATATATATATATTACCTCTTTTGTACATCACTTTTGTTGTTAGAACGAAGGGGACGTTACATATGGTATCAAAGTGGGTTCAACCCTACGACATTGGACCATTACGCCTTCCACCATGTTTAACAATGATTAAAATCACATTGCTAATTAAATTTGAAATTTGTCCATATGATAATCATGGTTAGAGGACGCCATGGAGGTAGATGCCGTGGTGCTAAAGGAAGAGGTATGATGCCTCTGATAACATCCATGCCAGAGGGGTCAAACCCCCAAGGAGAAGAACAAATCACTGACCATGAACATGTTGTGGGACATGTGGTAAGTATGATGAGATTATTTCAGAGGATGTCAAAGGCCTTGATTAATCGACTAGATCGAAATCATGGCAGAACGTCTGTACTCAAGGAGGGTACATAGCGTGCTCCAACTGGCAGTGGTAGAATTCATAGATAAATTGAGAAGGTGAAGTTTCCCGAGTTCATGGGTGTCATGGATGACTCAACCACTGAGGCATGGTTGGAGAACATGGAGATGTGATTCACACTTCATGACTACACCTCCAACATGAAATTCTGCATGGCGGTCTTTCAATTGAAAGGGAGTGCTCTTCTATGGTGGAAGACGCTCCTACCTCAACTAAACGTGGCCGTCGAATATGTGTCATGGGAGTTGTTCAAGGAACGATTTTGGGAGAGTTATTTGTCAGAGGAATTCATTGAGCGCCAAATCAATGAGTTCAATGCCTTACGAAAGGGTGGTCGTATGGTTCCAGAGTATGAGGCCAAATTCATGGAGCTACTAGTTATGCTCCACATCTGAACACAGAGAAGCTAAAGGTCAACAAGTTTGTGTTCGGCATTAACTTCAACATTCGTGTGAAGGTGAGAATATTAATGCTCCAGACATTGCATGAGGCGGTAAAGAAATCCCTCATAGCTGAGGAAGGGATAAACGACGGGGGTCAAGGCAAGACTCCCTCTAGACCAACCAGACATACGACATCAAGAGTGCAACAAATTCTACTTTGAGGACCAGGAGTATTGGACTGAAGACTGGATATTAGACATGTGGAGAGCCACATTACCAACGAGATTGTACGATTGAGAAGGCTAGAGCGACTAGATCAACAAGACCCACTATAGTTGGAAATTTGGGCAAGGCCCACAGGATTCATGCAGCGATGAATAACCACCAGGCTGAGCACCGATCTAGTGTGCTCGAGACTTCAGGTATGATCGTCGATCAAACCTTTAGTACTTTGATAGATCCAGGTGCTACATAGAGATTTATTTCTAGTGCAGCGCTAAAGAGAGTTAAGGTAAAGACAATCGAGCTGGATAAGTTCAGATATGTGGAAATGACATCAGGTGCCAATCAAAAGGTTGGAGCAAAGGTTACAGACTGCATCATTAACTTGGAATATTTTGTAACAAAGGCCAACCTATATGTCACGATCTTAGGATCTTATGAAATAGTGATTGGTATGGACTGGTTGGAATCGTATGATGTGATACTCAACTGTAAGATGAAACAATAAAGTTTGAAAGATGATTTGGGACAAGGTAGAGTGATATTAGGAAGAAACAAAGGAGTGTCCTTGAGGTTTATTTCTTCCCTACAACTAAAAAAGAGCATGCACAAAGGATGTAAGTTATACACAATATTAGCGCTAAATGAAAAGGGCAAGGCGAAAGGATTAGAAAACCTTCCTGTAGTACAAGAGTTTACAGACGTGTTTCCATAAGAGTTACCAGGCTTACCGCTTGAATGAGAGTTGGAGTTTACAATTGACTTGAAACCTGGAACTGAATCGATAGCAAGAACGCCTTATCAGATTCCAACGCTTGAGTTACAGGAGTTGAAAATGCAATTGAAGGAATTATTGGACTTGGGACTCATACGTCCAAGTGTATCACCTTGGGGTGCACTAGTTATTTTTGTAAGAAAGAAGGATGGATCGTGGAGACTTTGTATTGACTACCGTCAATTGAACAAAGCGACGATCAAGAATCAATATATGTTGCCAAGAATAGATGATTTGTTTGATCAAATGAAATGAAAAACGGTATTTTTGAAGATCGACTTGAGATCATGATATCAACAGTTACAGATTAAAGAGGAAGATATCCCTAAGACCACTTTTAAGACGAGATTCAGACACTATGACTTTACAGTTTTAATGTTAGAAATGATGAACGCCCCGGGGGTATTGATGAGTTTGATGAATGGGGTGTTTCGCGAATACTTAAACAAGTTTGTTCAAGTATTAATTGATGACATGTTGATTTATTCTTGGACAAAGGAAGAGCATGACACACATTTAATATTGGTATTACAGTGCATGTGAAAAAACAAATTGTACAAGAAACTTTCGAAATGTTCTTTTTACCAATCGAAGATTCACTACTTGGGACATATCATATCTAGTGAAGGTATCGTTGTGGATCCAATGAAATTTGAGGCTATTATGGAATGGCCTGCACTGAAAAATGTACAAGAAGTATGCAAATTTATGGTTTTAGCAGGATATTACCGACGGTTCGTCGAATGTTTTTCAAAGATAGAAAATCTGATCACGGAATTGCAGAAGAAAAACAAGAAGTTTTTATGGACCGAGAAATGCGTGGAAGAATTTCAAAGGTTTAAGGAGTTGTTGACGACAGTGCCAATACTAAAATTCATCGACATGAACAAGGAATTCTTGGTATGCACAAACACATCCAAGGAAGGTTTAGGTGGAGTGTTTATGCAAGACGATCGAGTGGCTGCTTACATTTCAAGGAAATTGAGAAAGCATGAGGAGATATATGCAACACATGAATTGGAGTTATTGGAAATTGTATATGCCTTGATAGTTTGGAAACACTATTTGATTGGAAAAAAAATTGAATTAAAGACAGATCTCTGTGGATTGCAACACATATTTACGCAGAGTGACTTGAATGCACGATAGAGGCGTTGGTCATAATTACTTAGCGAATATGACTTCAAGATTACTTACATAAAAGGTACAATGAACATAGTGGAAAATGCATTGAGTTGGAGACCACGCATATTCTCGGTAATACCTCTTTAGACGAATCTTCGAGAAAATATTCTAACTATACAGATCGACGATGACTGGTATAAAGAGGTCATGGAAAATATTGGACAAGATACCATGATTGTACCAAAATTTGAAGGTTATACATTGAACAATGACGGATTTATGAGATACAAAAATAGAATTTACGTACCGCCTAATGACGAATTAATAAATTTGATCTTGAGCAAAGCTCATAGAGCAGTGTACATGGCTAATCTGGGAGTCATGAAGATGAAGGAAAAACTTAAGACTTTATTCTTCTGGAAGGGAATGAAAGAAAACATTGTTAGTTATGTGGCAATATGTCTAGAATGTCAGCAAGTGAAAGTTGAACATAGACATCCGACATGATTATTACAACCACATGTTATTCCAGAATCAAAATGGGAGGTCATTTTGATGGATTTTATTGTTGGATTTCCATTGAAGAAAATGAGACACGACTCGATTTTCGTGGTAGTTGATAATATGACGAAGAGTGCACACTTTATTCCTGTATGTATGATGTATCAGGCGCTAGACATAGTAAGAGTCTTTGTCAGTGAGATTGTGAGATTACATGGTATACAAAGAAGGATCACATCCAATCGAGGATCGACATTTACAGGACGATTTTAGACCAGTTTCCAAGAGGCTTTGGGAACACAACTGAACTTAGTACAACATATCACCCTAAGACAGACAAGAAAACAAAAAGACCGAACCAAAGTTTGGAAGATATGTTGCATTTGTATGTAATGGACAAACATAAACGTTGGGAAGAGTTCTTTCCACTGGTAGAGTTTTCATACAACAACAAATATCAAAGTACCATTAATATGGCACGGTTTGAGTTTCTTTACGGGCGACCATGTCAGACGTCGTTGAGTTGGGATCGACTTGAGGATAGAGTCCTGGTAGGACTAGAAGTAATTCAAGAAATGGAATAAAAAATGAAATCGATACGACAAAAGATCAAAGAAGTGTAAGATCGACAGAAGAGTTATGCCGATGCACATCGTGTTGACCGCAATTATGAAGTTATCAACTGAGATTTCTTGCGGGTGAAACTGCAAAAGAGTTTGATCAAGTTTGGAAAGGGTGATAAAATCTCTCCTAGGTTTTTGGGACCTTTCAAAGTTGTGAAAAATAAAAGACCCGTGGCTAATCGACTAGCCTTGCTTGATTCTTTGAGGCGTATGCATGATGTTTTTCATGTATCTGTTTTGAGACATTATGTTAGTGATCCTACACATGTGATTGACACGAGTTCTTTTCAAGTGTCGGATGAGGGTTCTCTGACGGCAGAGCTTATTCGCATTCTGGGCCATCGCATTTGACAAATACGACATCGAATAGTCGATTAGGTCAAGGTCCAGTGGAACAATTATAGTCCACACTCAACTACTTGGGAGGACACATATGAAATGCGTCAACAGTTTCCTTACTTGTTTGATATATTATACATATATATCTATGTCAGATACTTTTATTTACTTGCATTTATATACTGTACAACTTCGGGATGAAGTTTAAAATAGGAGGGAGTGTATGTAACATCTCGCTCTACTAAACACACTTTTATCGACTTATTCTTTCAGGACACTTGCGTGCAAGTGATCCGGTTATGGTACATGGCGATTTTATTTCGATTATGGATTATACATGTTGATGATGTGGTATGAATTATTGTTTCGATATATATGTATTGACAAAGGATATTAACGAGTTTAAATGAATGTGCAGGACATGTGACGAATTATGGATGCTGATGGCATTGATGGACCTCCTTGGACTCTAGACTGAGTCAGGGAGTGGATTATATTTTTTTGAGTATTTCATTTTACACATATATGACATCTGATTTATTATAGTATGATTATGTATATTGATCATTGACAATTTTTTTTCAATGAATGCAACCTCGATGCTTGCTAATCTAACTCACATAAGGAGTAAAGGGGCCATGCACAAACAACCATACATTGAGGGAGAGGTGTGGAAGAGTCCCTGTCACATCCTACTAGCACTCCCATCATGGCTCAAATTGTAGGTTAACAATTACCTAGTTCGAGAGTTCCACGATATCGTGAGGGAAGACTAAGATAGTCGCTCACGAAGAATTCTAAGGTGCGCACAATAAGGTAGAGTCCTTATTCCTTAGAATCCCTTAGTTTCTCACGAGGTCGCCTGAGTGGAGTGATGACTCCAAGGGTTGGAGAACTACCAAAGCCAGTCAAAGGCGAGTGGCACCCTTGGACCACGAAGGTGTGTCTTGAAGGGCACGTCACGTAATTTAAAAATTTGAGTCAATGAATCTAGGTGGCCTAGAAAACAATGAATTAATTTGACATTGTCAGATTTAAAATAATTAATTAATGAGTATTTTATTAATTATAAATCCTAATAAAAGTCTAAGCCTATTCTAAGACTAAGCCTAAGTTTAAGTTTAGTTAGGGGACTAAAATAAAATGTTAAATAAATTAAAATATTAGAGATAAATCAATCTAAAGAAAAGTGAGATGAATTTAAGGAGTTGATATAATGTACATGTGTGCAAGAAAATATAAAAAGGAATTTTAAAATAAGAAATAAATAAAGTATGAGAGAATAGGTGTACACATAGTATGGTATCTAGAGTCTAGCTACCACTAGTCTAACTAGAAGAAGACTCTTATTTTAACTATAACTAAGATTTAGTAAGGAGACATTCATTAAATGAGAATCTGAGGAATAAAGAGACAACTAAGAGCGATTTAAGGAACACATTTGGGAAATGTGAGGGAAATTGACTTTTAATTAAAATAACATATGTAATTACTTGTGCAACTTGGGGAGAGGGTGACAATTGTGAGGGTGAATAATCCTAATGTATTTAATTAAAAATTTAATTTATTGTGCATGTGGGCATGTGTCAGTGAGGAAATTACTATAAAGAAAATGGTCTAGATGGGAAAGAGAGATAGGTTATGGGTAAATTTATGCTGCAAAAATATTTTTGGGACTATGTTTTACTTGTGAGAGTTGGGTGACCAATTTTGAGGATAGAGTGGTAGCTCTCCCACGCGAGGAAAAATTGGTGCTATAGTATTTATGGTTTTTGTGTGTGGTCCCGTTGCGGCTTAGGGGGCTAAGGGGGAAGAAGAGTACCCCTATCGTTGGCTGGGAGGTACCGGTGAAGTCTCAACGATTAGAAAGCGGGAGAAAGGAAGGAGCACCATTTGCTGAAGAACAACTTCAATTCTTTGTCGTCGGTTACGGTATTTCATTTGAGATTTGTGACTGCATTAAGGTTTTATTGTATAATAAGAGATTTAGAAATCCAACCAAAATTTTGTTGTAATTCTAATTTTGAATTGGCAAGTTCCTTATTGGTTGAGATCTAGAAGAAAATTTCGATAATTGTTGTCTTTTTAATTTCTCAAAGGTACCATGGCTTCTAGTTGATACATGCAAAACAAAGTACACATTTCTTGATTGCTTCCATTGTTCGGCATATCAGATTTTTAATTTAAATTATTAGTCTATGTAGTTGTGAATTTAGGCTGTGGAATGGATCATGTATTTGAGAGAATGTCTTTTTATATTAGGTTTGGGTTTGACAATGTCTGCGTAATGATTTCCTGTATAATGAAATTCCATTAGTGTGTTTCTTACTATCTTTAAATTCCTTAGTATCTTTTTGCGTGAGTAATTTAATTTCTGTTGGAAAAAGGGATTGTTTTTGTGAATGTTGAAATCGTAAGCTCTCAGCGTATATTATCATTTTTAAACGATCTGGGAATTTATGCAACCATCTTAGAGCTATCAATGCTCTGTTTGGAACCTATGTTTTCTTTGCCTTGTGTTGGAATTTCGATCTTATCCCTTTCCATTAACCAATTTTGAAAGGAGGGTTGATTCATAGCTTAAAATATAGACCGAATAAAAGTCTCTTGGCTCGCTGTAGGTGTATTGTAAATTTGTATTTACTATCCTATAGGGTCTTATGAGCAATTTCCACTTGAATGATCAAATTTTAAGATTTTTGTTTGATAATTTTCTGGAAACGAAATTGGGGCCTTATGCTACCTAAACTTGTAGAAGCTTCTGAAATTATTCTTTAGTTATTGTTGTCAAAGATTGAAACTCTGTAGTTGTGGATTTACTTTTATGTCTTTTAGAAAACAATCCTAGAATTTAATTGAGCGATTATTGTTCTGTTTATTTTTATAGTCTGAATTTTACATTTGATAGTATTATAATTCGTGGAATGAATTTGGGGGCTACGACAATAATTTGACTTCCTTAGTGTTTGGTTTTAAATTATTGTCCCTTCCCTTAAAGCTTAATAATTACCGAAATCTTATTTGCTTCCTGTTGATTTTATTTCGAATTTATCAGAAACTTAGTTTCGTTTCAAGGTCCAAAATAAGTCTCGCATCAAGTGTCAGATCCAGGGTTGGATTAGGTTCCGTATGGAAATATTTATCTTTGATTATAACAGTGTTAATTAACATGTTCATGTCTGGTTTACCCATTTCCAGTTAGCTGATTTTCGTATTGATTTTCCTCGTTTTTAAAATAGTGGTAACATTCGTAGAGTTAACACCAATAAGGGTGAGTTTTGTGATTGTATTGTTTGGCTTATAACCTGAAACTTACAATTTCAACGTGACTGATGTCCAACTTTTAAAACAACCTAGAACTTTAAAATTTAGATATCGTTGTTCTTTTATCTGTCGAAATTTTAATTGGTTAGGATTTTAATTCGGATATAAAATTTGGGGCTACAACTAATAAAAGACTTCTCGAGAAAACTGTGTATTAATTTACTGTCCATCCTTAAATCTTTTCAATCAAAGAATATTTTCGTTGTCTGTTGAGTTAATTTCAAATAATCAGAAATTAGTGTTGGATCCAGGACCAGATTAAGTGCCAGATTAGGTTTCGGATTAAGTGTCGGATTGTGCTATGTTATGTTTCAAGGACGAGAACAAATTCTAGATTGTTCTGCACGCCAAATCAAGGGCCAGATTAGATTCCAGAACTCTGTTGGTTGAGAGATTTTCTTGTTAGCCTTCTCACTTAGGTTCGGTTCCTTTAGTGGATCTATTGTTTACTCTTAAATAGAGATGTGAAGTGATTGATTATTCTTTTAATCATATTATATAAAGCTTTGTAATCTAGCATGTGAAACTTTATTGATTCTTAAATATGAATTTATCTTCTTAATTTCTTTAAATGGATATGTAATTAGTTAAATTCTTGATATATTACTTGCTCTGATGAGATCAACTTATAGATTTATACTTGGATATGAAGGTTGTATAAATCCTTATATATTGTTTAGTATGATGTTGACCTTCTTTAATAGTTTTATAATGTTTATGTAATATAAGGAAGCATTGATTTGATATGTGTGGTTTAATAATATTGATCTTCTTATATGGTTTGTAATAAATAGGTAAAGTAGCATTTGAGTATTCTTATTGCTTAATAATGGTTGAGTCTTCTCATGGTTCTTTTAAATGGTATGCATGCAACTTGGATGTTTATTATTGCTATTTGTGATTAATTTCTTATAGTTTAAAAGGGTACTTAAAGTGGTATTGAATCCTTATGTTTTGCTTAAGGAAGACATTTAATTTTCTTATGGTGTGTACCTATTATTTGAATTACTTTGTATTCTTAATTAAATTATATCATGTTAGTAAGGTACATGGTTGAGCTACATTTTTTATCAAAGATTCTTTTGACTTCATTGAGAAGGTTCATAATATCCACCTTGACAAAAAATACATCATGGTTAGTTTAGATGTTGCCTCCTTATTTACCAAAATACCAGTTCTTGAAACCCTTGAGGTTATTTCCAAACTTGTCGACCCGAAACCCTCAACCTTGTTGAATTATGTCTCTTCTCCACTTTCTTCACCTTCAAAGGAACATGTTTGAACAAAATAAAGTTATAATCATGGGATCCTCCTTATTCCCTGTGGTTTCCAACATTTTTATGAAACATTTTGAAGCCTTAGCCCTAGATAACTTCCATATACAACCCAAATGTTGGTTTCGATTTGTTGAGGATACCTATGTCTTATGTCCTTACAACCATTCTTCACTGAGTTCTTTCTTCTTCCACCTTAAGGGAATCTCTCCCCACATTCAATTCACTATGAAAGTCCAATAAGAAAATTCCCTTTCTTTCTTGAATGTTCTCATCTCTTGTCAATCTGATGGCACCCTCACCCATAGATACCTTCATTCCCAATCTCACCACCACCTTGCCTAAAAATATTTTGTACTCAAAATTCTTTTCACTCGATCCATTCAAATATCTACCCCTCATCTTCTTGATAAAGAAAAAAACCACCTCACCAATGCCCTCTGATCCAATGAATACTCCATCTCCCAAATCAACAAAGCCTTTCACTCAGCACTCCACTCCAAAACTAAAAATACCCCCTCCTCTACCCCACCTTTAGCTCTTGTATCTCTACCCTAAATCCATGGCGTTACAGATCATATTTCCAATATATTAGCTAAAAAGAATATTAAAACTCTTTTTGAAACTTGTAAACACTCAAACATCTTTTCATAATTGCTAAGGATAAATTTGACCCTATGTTAAGCCAATTTTTTTTTATCAAATTCCCTCCTCTTGTGGAAAATCCTACATTGACCAAACATGTCGTTAAATCAAAACTCGTCTTAAATATAATATAACTGACACATTCCACAATAACATCTCCAAATCAACGATTGCAGAACACTCCCACAACTTTAAACATCTTATTTATTTTTACCAAGAAAAAATCCTTGCATCAACACCTCATTACTCCTTCTGTATCATTCTAGAATCTCTCGAAATCAAAAAACACCCCAACAATCTTAATTGGGAAGATGGTTGTAAACATGACCAATCATGGAAACCCACTATCCATCGTATTATTCAATAAACCTCTTCTCTTTATCTTATCTGTTAACCTACCCTCTTTTATTTCCTTATCTCTTCATCTCATCTTGTTCAATTTCTCCTCAAATCTCTTCCTTTCCTATATCTTTTCTGGCTTCTAATTTCATCCTGTGAGGGTATTCTCCCTCTCAATCAATTATTTCTTTTTGTTATTCATACTTCTTTCGTCCTACTTTTTTTGGTACTTTTTAATTATTTCCATTTACCCTCCTCATTCAAAATTTTTATGTTTTACTCAATGTCTATAAATTAGTCTTTGTTTATTTTATTTATTTTTCTTCAACTACTATCTTATTTTTCTTTTATTGTCTCCAACAACTATTATCTTATTTTCTTCAAGGACTATCTATTTCTTATGATCTGTCCAAGGGATATTAATTTATCATATTTAATCTTAACCCCAACATTCTCTTTTCTATCATTTTTATAGCTCACATGTACCTGGATATGGGTGGAGTGTCCACTTGTCAAACGTTTCTAAAACTCATACACAATGAAATCTCCAGAAAATGTAGGAACTATTTTTTATTTAACATAACAATGCATTGTTATAGTCTATCAAAAATATATAAACAACAATTTATTTATCATAATTAAGGATTATGTAAATTCCAAAGGTTAATTAAATTGATTAATTATTCACTTAAAATATGCTTGTGGTGAATAATTCATAAATATATAAAGTTACATATAATGATCAACGACTATCTATTTCTTACGATCTATCCAATGAATATTAATTTATTATATTTAATATTGACCTCAACATGCTCTTTTCTATCATTCTTATAGCTCAGATGGACCTGAATATGGGTGGAGTGTCCACTTGTCAGATGTTTCAAAAACTCATCCATAATGAAATCTCTAAAAAATACACACACTATTTTTTATTTAACACAATAATGCATTGTTTGTTTTTTGTTTGTAAGTTAGTTATGTATAAATTACCTACTATAAAAACTTGTTCCAAAGAAATTACTGTTCACTGGAGCGTAAGTTGCCATTGTTGGAAATCGTTTTCTCTCCAATCAATTGTCCAAAACTGTACTTCCTATTAGACCAAAAAAATGGACATTGCCGAATGGATTTGATGACATATATATTGTTTGGCATAGCCATTGAAATCCGACATACACAAAAAGAATAGTCTCCATTGACTTGTAGACTGACCTTAAGACTGATAAAAATTATACACAAAGGACCCATATACAAAATTGAATTACCAAATCCTAAGAAGAACTTGATAACCTTCAGGCCTTATGCCATTTTTGATCATATGGAAGTAGGATAGGTACCGTCACCTCCACTTCCACACAAGAAGTCGTGACATCTCAAGTAAAATCGAAGGGAGTGGTTGAGGACATGAATTTCTCCAAAATATCAATGTGAAATTTAACATCAAATGCCTCATTGCGAAGTTCGAAGACTAAATTTTGAAGAGTGTATAAGGCATTGAGTATGCATTGGGAATCCCCCACGTTGTTTTCATTCCTTATGCCTTCATATGACATTTCCAAAGAGTGTTTCATTGAGTTTCCCATAGAGTGAACTCCATGACTGCTCCTGGTATAATTGTTGTGGGGACTAGGAGGTGGGATCTCAAATGAAGTCCAACCAAGAAATGATTTCGAGGCGTAGCCGAGAGAGCACACACACATGTCAAACCATTCTGTTTTTCAACCCTAGCCTCCCAGGGTGTGTCCACTTTCCTGTTGTTGTTACTCACTTTAATTGTTAGTGGGAGACCTGGTCCTCTTCCCATGAGATTTCTTCTTACCCATGCCCTCGATCATGGAGTTAAGTCGACCCACTGGAATGTGAGTTCCTCTTCATCGCTTCAGGCATCCTCTCTGTCGTGGTATAATGTTTATATATTTGGTAATATTTATGGTAGAATAAGTCCAGACCCACTCCCAGAGATGAAATACCCAGACTCCCAATTTCCTTCCACGACAGTAATGCACTAGGTAGAGGTCGATGCCAGAATGGCATTGTTTACATGCCCTATGCTGGCTAAAATTCCCTCTCCTCGCTTGTGTCATGGCCATTATGAGGCCATTAAAATCCCAGTACCAGGCATTAAGGTTGCCAACCTCCTTCATGTAACCCTACAACATTCCTATGCTCCCAAATCCCTTCAAATGCGATGAACCCTATGCGAAATGACGTTGTTGCTTCCAAACACGTCCACCTAATTTGTCGACACAAGGATAGAGGGGGAAGGTGTCCATAGGCTTCAATGTTGAGTGGTGACTCATGTACATGATGAGTTGTGTAACACCCCATCCGGGGCACAATAATGCATTGCTATAGTCTATCAAAAATATATAAACAACAATTTATTTATAATAATTAAGAATTATGTAAATTCCAAGGGTTAATTAAATTTATTAATTGTTCATCTAAAACATGTTTGTGATGAAGAAGTCATAAATATATAAAGTTACATATAATGATAAATAGTTTAAATGTTTACAACTTCTTTATAAGCATATAAAGTTACATATAATGATATATTCTAAGTGTTCATAGCTCTACTCTATTTTATGATGTTATGTATTAATGCCAATCATTAATTAATTTAAAATTTTGAAGATATTTTTCAAATATAAAAATTTAGGAAATTCAATGTTTTATGGTGTTAAATTATGAGCTTGATTTCTTATGCGGATTAATTCTTTTATTTTCTTCAACACTTTGATTCCATATTAATACACTTCAACAATACCAAATCATAACCGAATAACAATAACTATGTAGATAAGTAAGCATGCACATCAACAACACATATACCCTGGGGAAACCCTGTACAGGGAGAAAACCCCCAACAAATGATATTCCTTTATTGCATTAATAATGTAAGATCACTTAAAAATATCCACCATGAATGTTCTTTTCTTAAAGAGATTTCCAGGATGACTCTGACCTGAGAAAGACCTAAGATACCTTGCTGAAATACACCTCTGATATGTTGGCTCTATTGTTGATATACGACATTGATATGTTGTTGATATATGCCTCTGATATGAAAACTCTATTGTTCATATACAACACCGATATGTTGCTTTGGTATGCTGCCTCTTTATCATTGATATTCTCCTCTATTGCTTCTCCCTTAACCTGCATATCAAAACTATGTTGAAGAGAGGGGTTGACCTCTGCTTATATAGGTTGAAGAGGAGAAGAGGAGAGACTCGAAATAGTAACATGTTTGCATGCTTTAATCATAACTCATCTTCATACTTTAGTTCGAACTTAGAAATAGACTTGAGACTTCTATACTTTAGTTCGAAAATAGAACTAGACTTGAGACTTCAGTTACAACTCAACATTACACTTTAGTTCAAAAATAGAACTAGACTTGAGACTTTAGTTACAACTCAACATTACACTTTAGTTCGAAAAAAGAACTAGACTTGAGACTTCAGTTACAACTCACCCTTGACTTGGCATGCATGCGTACTAACTTAGCATGCACATGACATGCATGCATGCAACATGCAACTAGTCATGCATGCAACATGCATGTGGACATGCATGCAACATGCATGTGGACATGCATGCAGTGCATGTCATGCATGCAACATGCAACATGCGACTGGACATGCATGCAATGCATGTCATGCATGAAACATGCAACATGCGACAACTTGACAACACATTCTTTGACTTAGACATGCAAATTTGACTTCTACAGTGCGACTCTTTACAAGGCAATTCAAAATTCTCCTCATGGTGGATAATGTTACACGTGCCAATGCACTAGATCAATACATTTATATCATTTGCAATATTAGGAATATCGTTTGTTTCTATCTCATAGGAATTTTATATTCAACCTAACTTTTGCTAGATGCCTTGACTCTTGCTCATGTCTCACAAGGTTTGACTAGGCTCACAGAGGTTGTACGTTCCCCTTGACTTTTTCACTAGTCTGTCTATGCTCACAGAGGTTGTACGTTCCCCCTAACTTTTTCACTAGACTATCTATGCTCACAGAGGTTGTATGTTCCCCTTGAATCTTGCATTAGACTCACATAATATCTCGTTCATCGTAATTTTTGGTTTGACTCACAGAGGTTGTACGTTCCCCCTGGCTATTTTCAATACCTCACAAGACTGGTTGATTCTCCAAATCTCCCTAGCTAGCCTCAGGGTGGCCCATATGGTCTCTAATTGGAGAATGTCAGTCAATGTTGCCAAATTTAACACTCCCTCTCAATGAGGGAGTCATTCTCTGCCACACCAAGCTTGCCTCTTAGCTACACAAACTGTCTCGAGGTTAGAGGCTTGGTCATGATATCATCTACCTGCTCGCTCATGGCTATGTACTGTAACTTTACAGTTTTTATTCTGGAACAAGTCTTGGATGTAGTGGTACCTTATGTCAATATGTTTTGACCTGTCATGAAATATCGGGTTCTCTGTCAATTTTATGCAACTTTTATTATCATAGTGAACCACCGTCGTATCGAGCTTGTCTCCAAACAACCCAAAAACTATTTTTTTGAGCCATACTGCTTCCTTGCTAGCATCACTTGCTGCAATGTACTCAATCTCTGTTGTACTCTGAGTAATGGATCCCTGCTTCCGGATTGACCAAGAGATCGTAGTGGATCCTAAACTGAAGCAATATTCATAAGTACTCTTCCGATCCACTGGGCTTCCTGCCTAGTCAACATCTAGATACCCATGCATAAATAAACCACCACTGAATGTATATCTCAAACCATAAGTAATGGACCCTCTGAGATATCTCAAGATGTGCTTTGATGCCACCCAGTGTCTCTGTCTCGATTCAATCATGAACTGGCTCATTGCAATCACTGCATAACATATATCTAGCCTCGTGTGGATCATGTACATCAATGATCCAATCAACTACCTATAAATGGTGGGATCCACCAAATCTAAACCTGTATCAGAATCATGCAGCTTCCTCAGGTTGGTAATCATCGGAGTAAACATGGATGTGCAATCCATCATACCAAACCTCTTTAGTACACCCACTGTGTATTTTCCTTGTGCCAGAAATATCTCACCCTATCTTTTCCATACTTCCAATCCTAGGAAGTAATGCATCAAGCCTAAGTCTTTCATCTCGAATTATGAGGTTAACTCCCTCTTACACTAGGCTATTAGCCCTTCATCTCCTATTAGAAAGAGATCACCAACATACATGATTAGTATAATAGGTTGGTTATCTCTTACCTTGAAGTACATATTTGCATCAACATCACTTTTCTGAAATCCCAGGCTTTTAAGAAATCCATCAATCCTATCATACCAAACTCTGGGAGCCTACTTAAGACCATACAAGGCCTTACTTAGCTTGCATACATGAGTTCCTTTGTTATGTAGTACAAAACCATTTGGTTGTTCCACAAAGACCTCCTGTTCAATCTTTCCATTCAAGAATGTTGTTTTTACATCCATTTGAGGTATCTTCCAACCAAGAATGAGACCTAAAGAAATAATAGTTCGAATGGAAGTATACCTGGCTACAAGAGCAAAAGTCTCTTCGTAGTTGATTCCTTCTTTCTAAGTGAAGTCACTGGATACAAATCTTACAACTCAGCATTACACTTTAGTTCGAAAATAGAACTAGACTTGAGACTTCAGTTACAACTCAGCATTACATTTTAGTTCAAAAATAGAACTAGACTTGAGACTTTAGTTACAACTCAACATTACACTTTATCAAATATATCCAAATGTGAAATCAGGGTAAGATAATGCTCAAGAACATAAGTTCAAGACAACCTTTAGCAGTCATGTGATAAACCAGTGATCAAGCGTCTTTTCAGCAAATCAACCAAAAACGATGACAATCTAAGCAACGAAAAAGGTGTTTTCCCACTTGCAATTGCGAAAACTAAAACGAAATTGAATTGTGATTGTCGCAAAAATGAGACGAATGTCTAGAAGCACAGTGCGACAATGATTTGTCATGATACCACAAGGGGTGTAGGCAGCTTTTTGAGAGCAATCAAAAAAATGGGTTGGCTGCCAACACAACTCACCCTTGACTTGGCATGCATGCATACTAACTTAGCATGCACATGACATGCATGCATGCAATGCATGTCATGCATGCAGTGTATGTCATGCATGCAACATGCAACATACAACTAGATATGCATGCAACATGCGACAACTTGACAACAAAGTCTTTGACTTAGACATGCAACTTTGACTTCTACAACTCGACTCTTTACAAGGCAATTCAAAATTATCTTCATGGTGGATAATGTTACACATTCCGACGCACTAGATCAATACATTTATATCATTTGTAATATTAGGAATATCGATTTTTTCTAGCTCATAGGAATTTTATATTCAACCTAACTTTTGCTAGATTCCTTGACTTTTGCTCATGTCTCACAAGGTTTGACTAGGCTCACCAAGGTTGTACGTTCCCCCTGACTTTTGCACTAGTCTATCTATGCTCACAGAGGTTGTACGTTCCCCCTGACTTTTTCACTAGACTGTCTATGCTCACAGAGGTTGTACGTTCCCCCTGAATTTTGCATTAGACTCACATAACATCTTGTTCGTCTTGACTTTTGTTTTGACTCACAGAGGTTGTATGTTCCCCCTGGATTTTTTCAATACATCACAAGAATGGTTAATTCTCCAAATATCCCTGGCTAGCCTCAGGGTGGCCCATATGGCCTTTGATTGGAGAATAATTGTCGATGCTTCCAAATTTAACATATGGATGGGTGAGTGCAAGCTAATGATAGTCTCTCGTGACGCGTTAGTGGCAATGCAAACCTAGAAAACAACAATTTGTTAACTTTGAGGGATTATTCAAGGTACTTTTACAATGACTTTGAATATGGTGTAAGAATATGAAATGCAGGAAATTGAATTAGCTTTCCAAATATATAACTTTTATTCATAGAAATTGTGAATAACTATGTCAAATTTGATTTCTTCTAACAGTGGTATCTTATTTTCCCAACAAAATATAAGGTATATGTTTTTGTTCGTGCGGCTGTTGAGTACCTTAACGATGGAATTTCATTCCAAAAATTTGTATACTTGTAGATAACCCATTTTTCTTGTGCCGTGTATTTTTTTGGAAATGTATAATATTAATTTTGTATTTTTGTTAAAATTATCAAAGTCAACATATCCCTAAAATTACAACGTCTTTTGTTCGTGTAGGCTAAGATGGTCTTAACCTGATAAAAAAAAATATTATTTTTTAGATCATAGATATCGATCTCTTCTAGTGTCACATGTAACTCATTTGAGAAATGGTTAAGCCGACAAAAAATTATATCATAAATAAGAGAGGTATGTATTCTAGGATTTTGATATATGTCAAGAAAAAACTATATTAAAAATAGTAAACATTATTAATTTAAAAAAAAATTGTATATTTGGAATTTGCATAGCCAACTCTATATGTTTTTGTAGTTTCGTCAATAATTAAATTGTGTATCCTATAGAAAATAACTTCAAAAACAGAGATATGGAGAGGAATTCATAAAAATGGAGGTTTTTATGTATTTGTAGATTGAACCACTAGGTTTTTCATCCCAAACCTAAATATGAGGCAACCAACTCAAAAAACACATATGTTATCATTTTCACTCCCGCCTAAAAAAAATTTGAAATTCAAATAACACACACACACTTTAGAAACACATGCACGTTCCTAAAACACATGTGTGTTCCTGAAACGCACACACATTCCTAAAAAATGTGCATGTTATTAGAAACATGAACATACGCGTGTTCCTTTTAACACAAATCAATTCCCTCTCTCTCCCCCTTTCCCCCCTCTCCCTCCCTCACTCCCTCCCTCCCTCCATCGTCCTCTCTTTCTCTC
>CBVK0100352505.1:0-20936 GCA_900067695.1 Picea abies
TCAGCAACATGTTTTATTTTGAAGAGCCATTTGGAGGATACCACATCTTTACTCTTCAGTCTAGGAACTATTTCCCATACATCATTCTTTATTATGAATTGGTATTCCTCTATCATGGCATCTTCTAATTATTTCATCTGAAAGGCTTCTTCAAAGATGGTAGGCTCCTTCTCTAGGAGGTCACATGTCAAAGCCGTATAACTGGAAAATGGCTTTGGTCTTTTCACCTGTCTCGTGGTTCCTTGGGGAACACCATAATTCTCCCCATCTTGAATAAGCTCTTTGGCCCAAGCTGGCTTTCTTTTATGGAGGATTGTCATCTGAGATGGTTCTTGAAATTCCACTATATCACGATCTTCTGAAATTTCCTCATCAGGGGAAATTACATCTTCCCTCACTGGTTCTGTGGCTCTGGGAACCTCCCTCTCTGCAGTTCTAGGGATTACGGGTTCCTCTTCATATACTTCTTCAATATGACATCTTCTTGATTTCTTGAGCGCTGCATCTTCATCAAAGGTCACATCCCTGTTGATCTCAATGTGGCGGTGACCTGGTATATAAATTCTGAAGGCCTTGGAGACCTCACAATATCCCACAAATATTCCCTTCTTTCTTGAAGGTTCTAGTTTGTTTCTCTTCTCTTTCAGTATATGAATAAATACTGGGCAGCCAAATATTTTGAGATGGATTACCTCTGGCTTCTTTTCGATGAACATCTCTTCCGGGGTCTTGAACCCAAGTGCACTATGGGATAATCAGTTTTGCACATAAACAACCATCATTGTTGCTTCTTCCCATAAGCACATAGGAAGATCTTGATCATGGATCATAGTCTTCACATCTTCCATTATCGTTCTGTTCTTTCATTCAGCTACACCGTTTTTTTGGGGATTGTAGGGAGTAGTGAGTTCCCTCTTGATCCCAACATCTCTGCAGAAGTTGAAAAAATCGTTTGAGGTGTATTCTCCTCCATTATCTGACCTGAGTATCTTAATATTTCTTTCAGAAATATTTTCTATCAAGGCTTTGAATTCCTTGAACTTGTTGAACACTTCATCTTCAGATTTGAAGAGATGCACCTAGGTCTTACAAGAATAGTCATCAATGAATGATACATAGTATACATACCCGCTAATGGAGGCCGATGGCATTGGGCCACACACATATGAATGAATGAGTTATAGCACTCCTTCTTCTTTGTTGTCTCTCTTCGGAAAAGGGTTCTTGATGTTCTTCCCTTGTGCACATCCATTGCATACACCTTCATGGTCGACCTTAATTTCTGGTAAACATGTGACTGCTTTGCATATGTATGGTAGCGCCTTGTAGTTGATGTGAGCTAATCTTTTATGCCAAAGTTCACATGAGTTTTCAACGGCGTGGGCCATGACATTTTCTGAGTGACCCTTTAGTCTATACAAGCCATTTTCTTCACTTCCAATGATGATTGCTTCATTTATGGTTTCTCCTTTAGCCCACATAAGAACTTTTCCATCTATAAAGGAAACTCTGTAGCCTTTTTTTTCTAAAGCTGAAATGGAGAGTAGGTTCTTTTTCAAACCTGGTACATATAGTACATCCTTCATTTTTAATGAATTCCTTGAATTCAGTTTGTAGTTTGATTCTCCCACTCCCTTGATGGGATATTGGTAATTATCTCCAAGTGTCACTTTATGAGAAAACTTGTTTTCTAAAACACAAGAGAGAATGTTTTTCTGACCGGTCATGTGCTTGGAGGCACCACTATCAATGAGCCACATGTCCTCTCCATGTGTTACCGATCCTGAGAGGGACGAGATTAAGACATAGTCTTTGATCTGTTCTCTTATCATCTTTGCAGGTGGCTCTTCATCTTCAACTGCATGGGCATGGTGCCTCTTATGTTTCCTCTTGTATTCTTCTTGTCTGGTTGGATAGAATTTCGCAATGTGTCCCATCTTGTCACAATGATAGCATTGTATAGATGAGTAGTCTCTTTCCCTTCGTTGTCCTCTCTTCTGAAATCTCCTTGGATGAGATTCTTTATTATTGAACCTGTCTGGTGGTTGAGGCTCTTTATGAGTCTCCTTGTGGAAGTAGGGTTTCTTCCTTCCTCTTTTGGTGTGAGTAGCTAGGGCTTGATCATCATCTCTTGCTAGTAGTGCTTCATGGTTAGCTACTCTTATTTCTTCTTGGATGCATTCTTCCCATAGATTATCAAACTTTAGTTTCTCCGTTCTGGCACATATTGTTTGGATGAATGCATCCCAAGGTCTTGTGAGACCATTTAGGGCTGTTATTATGAGATCGTCTTCATCTATGGTGTCTCCAATCACTTCTAACTATTGTTTGAATTCTGAAATTCTAGAGAAATATTCTTGGATCGTTTCTCCTTTCTGCATCCTCGTATTCTTTAGTTGAGTTCTTAGATTCATCTTCCGGTTTATGTTCTTTCCTTCGTATAATCTGCTTAGGGAATCAAACATTTACTTCAGAGTGTTCTTTGATGACACATAAGGAATCAGGTGGTCTTTGATTGAATCTGCAATGATTCTTTGGGCCTTGATTGTGTCCTTTTGATGCTTTTCTTTCTCTACGACATCTTCGGGTTCAGAAACTTATTCTTTGATGAATCTTGCTAGGTAATTCTCTGCAAGGATCAGGCCGATCCTATACTTCTAGGCACATAAGTTTCCACGCCTTCCAGTTTGTCAGCAAGCTTCGTGCTTGTAGACATCTTTTACCCGAAGCTAGGAAAATGACCAAAAAATGATAGTGCTCAAAATCAAATTTTGAACTTACCAGGAGATGCGCTTGGCTGAGGCGAGTAGCCTGGTGTGCTTGAATATGAGAAAATTCAACTTTTACCCTTCCAAACTTGATCTACGGATTTCTGGACTGGTGCTTCTGGTTTTCTGGTACCTCTGGTACTCTGGTATTTATGGTACTTATGGTTCACTGGTTTTCTGGTACTTCTGGTACTTTTGTGAAACTAGGGTTTCACTTTTCGGGAGATCCATCCACTGAAAAGGTGCGCTGATGATGCCAAATTAATCCTTGAGGGAGGGCGCACTTTTCTAGATGGTTTTGGGGCTGAAAAGATTCACCATCAAAAAGACCTAATTTGCATGTATGACAACAGTGACGTTTTTCTCTTGCGAAAGATGCTCTCTTCATCTTGGCTTTGATACCATGTTAATGTTTATTCCATTATTATAGTTCTTTGGATTTCAATAGATAACAACAACATAAAGACAAGATCACTGAGAAATACACAATCACAAGAGACACAACATTTATCCTGGGAAACCCTCTAGGGGAAGAAAACCCAACAAAAATTCCTTATTATAGATAGCCAATACAATGCCAAGAGATAACTCAAACTAATACATAATATCCTCTCAAAAATATGCGGCACTCTCTCTCTCTCTTTCTTCTCCAATTGCAATTCTGAAACTTGTCTCTCAAATGAGCAAGTGAGTTGTGTCTAAGTGAAGCTCTAGCCTCTTTATTTATACAAGACTGACACATGTGAAGTGTCTTTTCACTGGCAGGGTTGACTTCTCAAACTAGGTGGTTATAACCACCTTTAATATATTATGGGGCCTCTTTAATATCTGATGGGGCTGACTTCTTATTCTACCTATTATAATTATCATTTGACCAATCCGCAAAAGGGGATTTGGTCCTATTACAATAGCCGACATGATCAATCCATAATGGGGATTGATTTAATGAATAATATATCAGATAATAATAAGAATACACTTTGCAGTTACATTATTTCAACATTTTATAGAGTCCACTATGATACTCATGGCATTTATGTCACCATCTTTGAACTTCTCCATAACTGCAACGTTCTGCGGTTCCTTCTTTTTTCCTTCTTCAAACTCTGGTTCCACGACATTTCCTTTCAAAATATCAAGAACTTTATTCTTGGCAAGGATGAGGTCAATCCTTGTCTTCCATGCTCTAAATTTAGAAGGTCCATCTAACTTGTTTTCTGACTTCATATAGTAGGTCATGGCTTCTTTTACTTGGTCAACCCTAGATTTGACCAAAAACTCAAACTTAATGTCTTGGCTTGCTGAGAGTACCAGGAGATGCGCTAGGCTAGGGTGCACTGATATATCCAAAAATTAGGTCAATCCCTTCACTTAAGGTGCCTCAACAAGAGGATTAGGTTTTCTGCAACTGCACCTGCTAGTAACCCTAACGACAATGCTATGGTGACTGCTCCTACTAGAAACCCTAGCGACAGTTCTTCAACGAGCTTAATATCCTTACGACTATTTTTCCTTCTAGCGGTTAGACTGAATGAAGGAGGTGTGGGCCCATAACCTATTAGAATATAATGGATGTGTTCATTTTACCATTGACAATATTGCTATTGTCACCCAACCATAGGTCAAAGCCACCCTCCGAGCACCTTAACCTTAACAGAGAATCACTCCGGAAGAAAACCCTAGGCTAGATAACCAAACAAAGGGTAACACTCCTTTCCCCAAGGACAACGCACCAACAAGATCTGATCATATAGTCCAAACCCTAACCAAGAGATATTCCAAACCAAACGTAATATGCTAGCTACAACAGCTGCAATGGAAACTCTCCTCCAAACCTGTGCACAAAACTGGGCACTGCAGTGCGCACAAGTGATACTCTGCAATTCTGACTCTGCCTACCAGAATGAAGACTGGCCTCATGTATTTAGTAATTCTGGCTAACTGTCTGGGCCGACTTCTCATTCTGGGTATCTGTCTATTTAGTATATATTATTTCTTCTGTCCGACTTCTTCTCTTTGAGGCTAATAAACTAATACAAGTTATCTTCTTGAGTCAACATTTCTTCTAGGGTTATTAGCCAACTCATTAGGGTTTCTTCTTACTTTCCGGAGTATTCTATTCTCGTCAAGTTTACACGTGGAGGTAAATACCTCCCGTAGCTACCATAA
This sequence comes from Picea abies, assembly GCA_900067695.1. Taxonomy (NCBI): domain Eukaryota; kingdom Viridiplantae; phylum Streptophyta; class Pinopsida; order Pinales; family Pinaceae; genus Picea; species Picea abies. The sequence continues at coordinate 4,938 of CBVK0100352505.1, forward strand.
TATCAACACTAGAAGCGTTCCACCTTCATGTAGAAGAACCTGCAGAAACAAAAGGCACAATAGTTGAATTGTCATTTACTCTTACTTCCAGAATTATTCCATTCAACTTGCATGCATTGCAAGATATTGCTTTATACAAAAAATAAAGTTACCAAACTTGGATCGGGAAGAAATTGGTGAGGCAGAAGAGTGAAGAGTTTGACTCAGATTGGGAAAAAATTAGGAAAACTTACGGAAAACTCGTCAAGTAAAAAAATATAAATAAATACACATACACAAAATACAAATAAATACAAGAGGACAAAAATTTAGATTGGAAAAAAATTGGGAAAAAATAGACGAGCAAAGTCTAATTTGTGAGTCAAACTTGTGTTGAAACAACCTAGAGTTTGACTCATGCCAAGATGAAAAAACTCTTTTTTGGCCCAATCCGAGTCAAACTTGCGATTCAGTGAGTTGACTTGAAATTCCTGTGACATATACAATAGCTTTTAAGCTAAAAATTCTAAAGCATAAAGTCATATTGAAAACATTAATGCCAAAACCTAACTCATTAGATATATGGTAACTAATCTGTATAATATGTTAGAAACAAGAGATACATGTCAATTGGAAACAATTCAGACATTAGGTTAATTTCATAGAAGGCATGAAATATCATGGAACAAATAATAAAGGAGACGTTTTGGACCATGACATCCAATCTGCACAAAAAGAAAAATACCATGTTACATGATCTGTTCTCCCATCCCAAGATCCTATCTGATATGGATCCAATTAAGATCCAGGACATATATGGGTCAGATAAAGTCTGAATCCAGATTTGTATCAAATAAATTTGGGATGGGAATTCAGACGAATGTGATTTAAAAATGAAAGGAAAAATAAACTATAAAAGAATTCTTAAATAAACATAAACTTAGAAAAAAACCCTAATTTTAAATAACTTAACAAGACATGTATAAGGGAGAGCATTGAGGCTGCTAATGAATTATTTTTTATAAATGATATCATTTGTTATTTCTATCATCTGTGTACTATAGATTCCATTTTACTCTTGGACTCTTCACAATGATAGCCATACATTTTGTATGTATGACATTCTAATGTTAATGAAATTTAGGTTGTTGAGAGCTAGTTTGTAAGATAATGAATCATATTTTTGATCCTTTCTTGTTTTTAAGTTTTTTGCTCAGACATTTACATCTTTCAATTTTCTTTTGTATTTTTCATATCACAAACATACCCTAACTGGGATTTTTTGAAAACAATTTTATTCATATCAGTATGTACTTGCACTAGATTGCCATAATTGTATCTTAGTAACCTAGAAAATAATCCCAAGTCAACCTTAGAATACTAGCATATCAATAAGAGTTAAGGTATCAAAATTTTTAAAGCATACATGGATAAAACTATAGTTCCATTTGTGTAGGAATCATGACACAACAAACATTGCATTCCTATTGATGGTTATTATGAGAATATTCCATAAAATTACATAAAAGGTTACTAATACAATTTTCTATAGTCCTACCAATAAATTCCAATCCTATGTCATATTGCATTTCTTCATTTGCAACTTTTTACCATATATATTTCTCCATATTTCATTTCTTCGTTTGCAACTTGTTACAATATTGACCTCATTGGCTTCATTTTCAGATATTTCTCCCTCGACTTGTATTTAGTTGTCCAACTCCTACCATGGACACTCTCACTTTGTATCACCGCACTTATGACACTGTTTTATACACTTTATTTTGGCTTTAGCTAGGCCTAGGGCTTAGCCTAGTTAGATATTTACCTAGACTATACTTTTTCTTTTCTTTTCTATATCTTTCTCTTTATTTGGGAGTTGCTTTTGCGCCCCTACATTGTACTCACATTGGATGTATCCCTTAGTCTCATTGAACTACTTTTGTGGCCATTTGTTGAACATTAATAAAATGATCTTATCTTGTCTAATGAATTCCATCAAGATTTCTTCCCATTTTTGGTTAGGAATGTGTAGAGGATGAAGTAATCCTAGAATCATAACATTTTCATTTTTATTTATTTGACATGTGTCACATTCAACAACAATTTTTTAAATATCCTTATTCATCCCATTCCAGTAAAATGATTGTCGTGCATTATAGTAGGTTTTAAAAAACGTACATGTCTTGTTGTTTGGGAGCTATGTGACTCCTTTAAGACTTTCATTTTAAACTTCAAATATGGAATTTGATAGATTCTGTCCTTACACCATAAGATGCCATTTCTCCATTCAAATTTTGGGTTTTGGCCGAAATTGTTGATAATTGAATAAGATTCATGATCTTTGGCATATTCAACTCATAATTCATCTAACCAATTACGAATCACCATTGTTGTTGCATATGCTATTACATTGTCATATTTTCGTGATAGTGCATCAACAACTACACTATCCTTTCCCTTTTCGTGTAATATTTCCATATCAAAGGTGGAAAGTTTTTTCATCCACTTTTGCTGTTTGGTGGACATTACTTTTTGTTGTAATAGGTATTGAATAATGTTGTGATCCGTACGTATCGAGAATTTACTTCCTAAGAGATATTGTCGTGACTTAGTTAATGCATGTACAATGGAAAGCATCTCTTTATCATATGAAGATTTTAAGATTTCCCTTTTGTTGAGCTTTTGGCTCTCAAAAGCTATTGGATGGTCATTTTGAATTAACACTATGTGTATTCCAAAACCTGAAGCATCACACTATACCTCTAAGGGTTTTGTAAAATCCAGGATTTCTAACACGTGTGGATGACATAAGCCTTTTCAATGTCTCAAAACATTCTTCCACCTTGTTATTCCATTGGAAATATTTTTTCGTTAATAGGTTTCATATTGGTGTTGTCAAATGAGTGTAGTTCTTGATGAACCTTCAGTAATAACCCGTTAATCCTAGGAATCCTCTTAGTTTTGATATGTTATTTGGTTTTGTCCATTCCATGATTGCTTTGATTTTACTGGGATCCACCTTGACTCCTTCCTTGGATATGACATCGCTAAGGTATTCTACTTCTTCTTTACCAAAAGTACATTTTGATATTTTTGCATAAAATTGATTTTCTAGGAGATAAAGTACTTGCTCCAAATACTTAAGATGTTCCTTCCATGTCTTAATGTAGATAAGAATATCATAAAAAAATACTAGTACAAACTTCCTTAGTTAGGGTTGAAGCTTTTGTAGCATTGAGAGGTATTCCTACTTGGGGCCATGGTGTCAGGCATGTGAGAATATTTGTTGCCACCAGATTACTCTTTCGTTTCAATGAAAACACCCTTGGGATGAAGCTAGGGATTCATGGGCTTGATGATGGGCTTTGTGGGCTTGTGTTGGGGTGTCACACCCACAAAGAGGAATACAATATTTTAATTTAATGTTGAGTTTAAAAGGGGTTCCTAAAATCACTCATTAGACTCCTATGTAAGGAGAGGAGAGATTGTGACAAATCTCATTGTGTCATTTTGGAGTTAGCATAAGTGATAGTGCACTTGTGCTAGGAGTTTGGAAATTTCAGCAAGGAAAATTCTGCAATTTTGGGAAAATCTAGCCGAGGGTTCTTTGAAATTATCTTTCTATCTCAGCCAAGGAAGGATTTTGTTTTTCCAGCCAAGAGAGGCCACATATGTGGGGCCACACATGTGAGATAAGGAGAAGATACATTCATACATGGGGAGAGAGAAGGTCACACGTGTGGGAAGATCATACAACAGTCTGTACAAGGCACACATGTGAGTACAACAGGTTCGTACAATCACATGTGTGGTAAAACCATGTCTGTATAGTCATAGGTGTGGCACATAGAGGTTTGTATAGTCACACGGGTGACCAGGACAGAGCAACCACACGTGTGAAGGGTTTCTGCAGACTACATGTGGGATTTCTGGCCAAGTGAAAATCCATACAGACTAACGTCAACAAGTCGTACAGGTGATTTCAATAGGTTTGCAAAATTGGAATTTGTCTTGAGATTTTGCTGAGGTTGGTTTGTTGATTTTCATGTTTTTGGGAGGACTGATTTGTCCTCATATTTGGTGAAATTGTGACAGTTGGGAGGGATGATTTTTCCCTCAAAAATTTATAAAATTGACAATTTACAAAACATAAAATTTTGTGTCTCAAGTGTGTGGATGATTTATCTATGATATTGTTGTTTCCGCTGCTCTAATTTCTGTCAATAATTTCAGTGTAAAATTGTTCAGTGATAACAAATAGGGTTTATTGTTTGGTCACTTGGGAGTGATTTTCAGATCTAAAATTAGTTCCATAGAATTGCATATGAAAAATTGACATGGCATTAGAGTTGAGGCTTTGAAGGAAGAGAGGGAGTCATCTCTTGAGAAAAATTTTCTAATGCAGATTGGAGGCACAACATAATTGTCGTAGCATATTTTTTGCTTTGTTCTGGGTAGGTCAAAATGGTGAACACTTTGAATATTGAGGATAGGTTGGAAGGGGAAACTAATTTCCGAGCTTGGAAGGCTAGGGTTCTTCTTCTATTGGAAGAGAATGACCTCAAAGAGTATGTTGAGGGTGTGGTTTTGAGCCCCACTGATCCGATGGAATTGACAACTCATAAGAAGAAGGAAGTGAAGGTCAAGTAGATGTTTTTAGAATCCGTGAAGGATCACATGATTCATCAACAACTCGGAGGGCTGATTTTTCCCTTATAAATTTCTAAAATTGACAATTTACAGAACAAAAAATTGTGTGGATGATTTATCTTTGATCTTGTTGTTTCGATTGTTGTAATTTTCGTCAATAATTTTAGTGTAAAACTATTCAGTGATAACAACTATGGTTTATTGTTTGGTCACTTGGAAGTAATTTTCAGATTTGAAATTAGTTGCATAGAATTGCATATGAAAATTTGACATGGCATCAGAGCCGAGGCTTTGAAGGAAGAGGGGGAGTCATCTCTTGAGACACTTTTGCTACTATAGAGTGGAGGCACAACATAATTGTCGTAGCAAATTTTTTGTTTTGTTCTGGGTAGGTCAAAATGGTGAACACTTTGAAGATTAAGGATAGGTTGGAAGGGGCAACTAACTTCCGGGCTTGGAAGGCTATGGTCCTTCTTCTGTTGGAAGAGAATGACCTCAAAAGGTATGTTGAGGGTGTGGTTCTGAGTCCCACTGATCCGATGGAATTTGAAGCTCATATGAAGAAGGAAGTGAAGGCCAAGCAGGTGTTTTTAGAATCCCTGAAGGATCACATGATTCCTCAGATTGCTAAGAAGAAGTTTGCCAAGGAAATGTATGATGCTTTGGTGGGTCTATACCAAAATGAGAATTTAGGCAAGAAATTACACATGAAGCACCAAATTCAAGTTGTTAAGATGTCCAGTGAGGACATAGTTATGAACTACCTTATGAAGATTACTTAGATCTGAGATAAACTTGCAACCATTAATGAAAAAATTTAAAATGCTGAGTTGGTGAATGTAGCATTGAGAGGTCTCCCCGGATCTTGGGAACCATTTGTTCAGAGGATTTGTGCAAATGAGCAATTTCCAGGGTTTGACAGACAATGAATTGATTGTATCTAGGAGGAGACTCTATTACAGTCCAGGAATGACATGAAAAAGAGAAACAATGATGATAATCAAGCCCTTGCTTCCCATACTAGGAAGAGTAGAAGAGGAGGTTCTCTAGAGAATAGGAGGAAGAGGGACCTAAGAAAGGTCAAGTTCTTTTCTTGTCATGATTATGGTCATTATTCTTCACAATGTCCACCACGAAGGAAAGGGCGAAGAAGGTAGTAGGCATCAACAATAGAGGTTGATGAGGTTGCAGATAGGCTTCAATGGGAGTTCATATTAGTCTTCGCCCTTTCCGGTACAATCTCGTGTGATGGTGCTTGGTTGGTAGATAGCGGAGCCTCATGCCATATGAAAGGTGCACAAGAGTTGTTCAAGATTATCATAGAGACTGTCTCATATATGTGTGTAGAGCTTGGTATGGGGACTAGGCATAAAGTGAAGGGAACTGGGACAGTACGATTCCAATTGGAGTCAGGGGAGATGTTGGCAAGGACTAATGTGTTATGGGTGCTAGAACTCAGAAGTGTGCTCTCAGTCTTGGAGATTGAGAAGAAGGGATACCATATATTGTTATGGGATGGACAGGTGTTATTTTTGCCTAGAGGATCTAGATTCATATCAACAATGGTTCTTGCAGTTAGAGAGAGAAACCTCTACAGGTTGAAGGGCCAGCCTACACAAGCTATTTCCAGTAGTAGCTGACTGCCAGAGGATAAGGAGTAGGTGGCTCCAAAGGTTGTACAGACTTAGAGGGAGTCAGATTTCAGATGGAGTCAACCCTCAGGATTCGCCAGGAAGGAGAATCCTTCCAAGATTGTTAAGAAGAAGTCATACTTTAGAGGGAGTATGAAGATTTAGAGGGAGCTCAATCTCAGAGGGATTTAGTGGGTGCAAAGGGATAATCAACCATTAAGAGGAAGTTCTCTCTCAGGTTCAGGTGGGAGAGAGGCATCTTCCAAGAATGACAGGAAGGTGTCATGGGTTGAGGAGGCCATGCAGGAGGCTTATAAGCGAGAGGATTCGAGAGCAGGATTTGCTTCGATGACAGAGGGAGAAACCAATCAGGAGGATTGGAGTGCAACTATGATAGCAGATCCAATGCAGGAGACAGAGCTACTTCCAGTATGGGAGACAAAGGTACATCGAGATGTTGGAGGATGGAATACCTCCCTCGCTTAAAGGGAGTGTTGAAGCTTTTGTAGCTTCGAGAGGTATTCCCATTAGGGGCCATGGTGTTAAGCACGTGGGAATCTTTGTTGGCACCAAATTACTCTTTCATTTTGGTGAAAATTCCCTTGGGATGAAGCTAAGGCTTCATGGGCTTTGTGCGTTTGTGTTGGGGTGTCACACCCACAAAGAGGAATAAAATATTATAATTTAATGTTGAGTTTAGAAGGGGTTCCTAAACTCACTTATTAGACTCCTATATAAGGAGAGGAGATATTGTGACAAATCTCATTGTGTCATTATGGAGTCAGCATAAGTGAGAGTGCACTTGTGCTAGGAGCTTGAAAATTTCAACAAGGAAAATTCTGCAATTCTGGGCAAATCTGGACTAGGGTTCTTGGAAATAGTGTTTTTATCTCAACCAAGGAAGGCTTCTGTTTTTCAAACTAAGAGAGGCCACATATGTGAGACTATACATGTGAGAGGAGAAGAGATAATTGTACATGAGGAGAGAAAAGGCCACATGTGTGGGAAGATCATACAACAATCCATACAGGTCGCACATGTGAGTACACTAGGTATGTATAGTCACACGTGTGACCATAACAAGATAGTCGCACATGTGAAGGGTTTCTGCAAGCCACATGTGTGATTTCTGGGCAAGTAACAGTCCCTATAGGCTGACATCAGCAGTCTGTATGCCTGACATCAGTAGGTCATACATGTGATGTCAACAGGGTTTCAAAATTGGAATTTGTCTCAGGATTTTGCTGATTTTTTTGTTTTTGGGAGGACTAATTTGTCCTTAGATTTGGTGAAATTGTGACAGCTGGGAGGGCTGATTTTTCCCTTAGAAATTTTTGACCTTGACAATTTACAGAACATAAATTTTGTGTCTCAAGTGTGTGGATGATTTATATTTGATCTTGTTGTTGTTTACGCTACAACTGTAATTTATGTCAATAATTTCTGAATAAAATTGTTCAGGGATAACTACTAGGATTTATTGTTTGGTCACCTGGAAGTAATTTTTAGCTATAAAATTAGTTGCATAGAATTACATATGAAAAATTGACAAATCCTAGGAATCCTCTTAGTTTTTATATTTTATTTGGTTTTGGCCATTCCATGATTGATTTGATTTTACTGGGATCCACCTTGACTCCTTTCTTGGATATGACATGGCCAAGGTATTCTACTTCTTCCTTACCAAAAGAACATTTTGATATTTTTGCATAAAACTGATTTTCTTCTAGGAGAGAAAGTACTTTCTCCAAATGCTTAAGATGTTCCTTCCATGTCTCATTGTAGATAAGAATATCATCAAAAAATACTAGTATGAATTTCCTTAGGTAGGATTGAAAAAGTTTATTCATAGTTGCATGGAAGGTAGCAAGAGCATTGGTTAACCCAAATGGCATCACCTTGAATTCATAGTGACCTTCGTGAGTTCGAAAAACAGTCTTCACCACATCTTCTAACCTTACTTGGATCTGATAGTACCCTAATATCACATCTAATTTTGATAAATATTTTGCTCCATGGAGTTCATCCAACATCACATCTATGAAGAGAATAAGAAACTTGTTTTTTATAGTTATTTTGTTTAGGCCTCAATAGTCTATGCATAGTCTGAAATATCCATCCTTTTTCCAAACCAACACTATTGGGGTTGCACATGGGCTCATACTCGTTGTAATAACCCTGCACTTTAATAGGTCTGGAATTAGTCTTTCTATATTTGTTTTATGGTGGTGAGGATATTGGTATGGTTTGATATTAACCGGTGTTGAGCCTGATTTAACCTTGATTATGTGTTCTATCTTTTTTCTGGTGACAACTTCATAGGTAAGTCTTGGAATACCTTGCCATATTTTTGGATTAAATCTTCAATCTCTAGGTGTTGATAGTGGACTACTTTTGATGCTAATATCTCCATTTGATGGCACTATGCAATGTAAACTGGTGCTCCTTTTCGAATTAACTTCTCCATTTGTTGTGAAGATATAATTTGGGTGGGGGGTGGCTGGAATCCATACAATTTATATCTTCTTCCTCCTTTGATCTTATTTTCATTGATAAGGGTTTCAATGATTTGGCATAAATCCTCACATCTTTGCAACACTTGGAAATTGTCATATTGATGCAAAGATTTGATATGTATGATGTGGATCTAACTTTAATGGCATATAAATGCATGTGAAACACTTTGAAATCAACCTTAATACACACATTGAAGCACACTTTTCTCACTGTTGGTACATATTTTATAGCATTTAAATTTTACAAACAATCCACTTAATCACACTAGCACTTGAGCATTGGGATAAATCTTCAAGTTTGAATTGTTTCCGTTCTTTTTTGTGGTCATATGATACTGTTTATGGACTGATATTTTATCTAAATGTTGAATACAATTTCCTAGTCAAGGTTGTGGGTACTTGCTGACATAAACTTAAATACATAGCAACATTAACTAATTCTCTCAGTGTCTTTGCATTTTATGGTTAATGAGACCCCTTTCAAGGTTGATAATTGATGACATTTCCACATGAAATATGATCTATATCACTGTCATAAATTCTAATATACATTACAGCAGTGGGTTAATAATCTTTCACATGCTAATCCTTGGAATGGTTCTCTAAGTATGGTGGAATGTTTCAATGAGTGATGAATTTCTTTCATGGTTACATGCTTAAAAAATTAAATTCTCTGTTGATACTATTCCATCTTGACCTCGTTGAATGTGTATACTTCATATGCTAAAATTTTAATGGTGAATGAGAACATTGTTTAGAATTTCCATATCTCATTTGAATGATTGTTAATGGTGTCAATCTCATTGGTTACATGAGCAATTTGAATGATAAGCAAGCCTAATTTACTCATATACCATTGTTATTTTCCAACATATAACAAACACACTTGTCTAAGTAACATATCATTTAGAGCTTGTTTGATCTAGTGATTTAGTATATTTAAACTTGTCTTATACTTTGAGAGTCAGGGGTTTCAAGTTGCTAGTCTTTTGTCAAGTCTAAGTTGTTGATTTCTCACTAGGCTAGTCTCAATCAAGAAGTTTATTCCATTTTTATCATTTTCCTTGAACCATAGACAATTGCAATTACACCATAAACAATTTGTTGAAGTAACCAAGATCACAAGAAGAAATACCATGCACAAGTACACACGATGTATCCTGGGAAACCCTTCTCAAAAAGGGAAGAAAACCCAGCCAATCCTTTGCTATATTCTTCAAGAGAAAGACCTCCCACACCATCACCAAACCTAGCACACAAGAGGGTGTTGTAATTCTCATAATTTTAGACCACAACTTCTGAAATAATGAGATGACACAAAGATAAGTGTGTTTCCTCAATGAGGATTCACCTGTATTTATACAAAAATTATCACATCAAATGATGTGTCTATTGGCACAATAGGGCTGACCTCAATAACTCAGAATATAATTAATAATTACAATATTAATTATCTTTTACATTAATTATCTTTCACTTTATGGTGGAGCCGACATGTACCCTTTACATCACAATTAGGGTTACATGTAAATCTTACTCTTAGACAATATAGCAAGGGATCTCACACACCCACTAGTGCTCAACCACTAGGGGCACTTCCACCTGTACTCAACCACAGGGGCGTCCAAGTCAACAGATCTCTATCTCATTGCGTCTCACACGAGAATCATCTGAACACACGCTCACTAGTGCTTAGCCACTAGGATCACGTCCACCTGTGCTCAACCACAGGGACGTCCTACTCAACAGATCTCTATCTTTGTTTTAAGGTTCCCGTGGTGTGATTTTTCAAAATTGTTATCTGGATTTTCCACAGTAAAATTCATTTCTATCATAGAAATAACAATTCTGAGATCTCTATCTCATTGTGTCTCATAGGGGAATCATTTGGAGTACCACATCATCTCAACTCTATACATAGAGGAGAACAATAAACCCATCACATGGGTTCCTTCACCCCTCATAGGGGTGCACATGTTTCATCTCAAAAGACACACCCATCTCATGGGCATCTTCCCTTCTCGGGGGCACACAACGTTCCATCTCCGTCTCAGAGAGAACGACACACCCAACTCATGGGCATATTCCCTACACAGGGGCACACAATGTTCCATATTCGTCTCAGAGAGGAACAACACACCCATCTCATGGGCACACCCAACTCATGGGCTCTCTCATAGGTCGACTCACTAAGTCTGTGTCCTGGAGGATGTCTCACGCAGTTGTAATAATCAACACTCCCTCTCAGCTAGGGAGGCATTATCCACCAGGCCAAGTATCTCATGGAAGTACTCGAACTTCGTCTTGGTTGTAGTCATCAACACTCCCTCTCAGCTAAGGAGGTATTCTCCACTAGGCCAAGTCTCTTACAGAAGTACTCGAACTTCGTCTTGGCAATAATCATCAACAATCCCTCTCAGCTAGGGAGGTATTCTCCACCAGGCCAAGTCTCTCACGGAAGTATTTGAACTTTGTCTTGGCAAGCGGTTTGGTGAAGATATATACAATTTCCTCATGTGTAGGAAGGTACTTCATGTGTACTTATTTCCTCTGCACCATGTCTCTGATATAATGATATTTTGTCTCAATGTCTATCATGAAACACAAGGTTCTCAGAGAGATTCACATGACTTTGGTTATCACAATAAATAATGGTAGGATCCATCTAATGATCAAATAAATTTGTCAGGAGCTTGCGAAGACACACTGCTTCACAGACTACCACACTCAAGGCTATATACTCTGCTTCTGCGGTACTCAAGGTCACAGGGCTCTGTTTCTTGCTGCACCAAGAAACCATGGCAGACCCCAAGGTAAAACAAAAACCAGATGTGCTTTTCCGGTCCACTTTGTTCCCTTCCCAATATGCATCAGAATGTTTCTGCAAGCTCAAGTCTACACTGGAGGCATCTCTCAGGCCATATCCAACTGTGCCTCATAAATATCTCAATACATGCTTTGCTACTATCCGGTGAGTCTGTCTCAACTGACTCACGAATTGACTAAGTACATTGACTGCATAACATATATCAGGTCTGGTGTTAACCAGATACATCAATGATTCTCTCACTGTGGATCAATCTTGCTTGAATTAGTAGGAGCATCATCTATTTTCTTCAAATCCATCACCATTGGTGTAGGCATGGATTTTCACTATGTCATACAGAACTTCTTCAATTTCTCCACTGTATATTTTCCTTGACTCAGGAAAATCTCATCAGTTCTCTACCATACTTCTAGTCACAAGAAGTGGTGTATCATACCCAGATCCTTCATCTCGAATTCATAAGTCAATGCTCTCTTGTATTCAACAATAAGTCTTTCTGAACCGGTAAGGAATAAATCATCCACATATAGGACCAAGATCATGGACTCGTCACCAACAATATGATAATATAGGTTTGGATCAGTAACACTCTTGTTGAAACCCAATCTCATCAATAATCCATCCATCTTCTCGTACCAAGCAAGAGGTGCTTGATTTAGTCCATACAAGGCTTTCTTCAACCTGTACACATGGGATTTCTCATTGTATGTCACGAATCCCTCTGGTTGCTCAATGTAAACTTCTTCCTCAATATCAACATTGAGAAAGGTTGTCTTTACATCCATCTAATGTAGTTTCCAACTCATGGATGATAGTATGGATAGAAGTGTATCAGGCTACCAGATCAAATGTCTCATCATAGTCAACTCCCTTTGCTTGTGAGAATCCTCTGGCTACAAATATCGCTTTGTATTTCTCGACACTTGCATCAGCTGCATGATAGATCATATAGATCCATTTGGAAGTCACTACAAACTTATTTTCTGGTCTCAGAACAATATCCCATACATCATTCTTCAAAATGGATTGATACTCTTATGTCATGGCATCTTGCCATACCTGCTGACCTGTTGTTTCTCCATGAAAAGAAGGCTCTGTATCAACAATGTGGCTCATGGCTGAAGAATAGCTCGAATTCTTTTTTATCTCTTTCTCTCTCAGAATGTTCCTTGAGGAGCTACATGTCCCTCTAACTCTTGCATAGTTTTTCAAGCCCAGACATGCCTTTTATGGCATATTGCAATGTCTCTAGGAATATCAACTGGAGCAACTTGATCAACTGTATCAATGGCTATCTCCCTCTGAACTACTGAAGGGGAAGGAGGTGTTGTCTCACTGTCAATCTCCATTTGAGATTCTCTAGATATTTGAAATGCTATCTCTTATTCAAAGATATCATCTTTTCTTACCTCAATCTATCTCTAACTAGGGATGTAGATCTAATACGCTTTCAAAGATTCATTGTATCCCACAAATGTACCCTTTCTCCCTGAAGGGTCTAGCTTGGAACTCTTCTCTTTGGGTACATGAAAATATATTGGGCACCCAAATATCCTGAAGTGTCCAATCTCAGGCTTCACTCCAGTGAAGGATTCTTCAGGAGTTATGTTCTTCAAAATCTAGTGAGGACACATGTTCTAAACATATGTTTTTTTCATGCATGCTTCAACCCACAGAATCATAGGAATACTCTAATCATGCATCATTACTTTGGTTTCCTCAATGATGGTTCGGTTCTTCCTCCTCAAACAGTTTTGACTCCCTCTGAGCCAAGTGACTCCCTCTGAAGTCTGAAGGATAAACATCTTCCTTTGTTGTTAACCTACCTGGAACAAGAAAACAAATGAAAGGAAACAAGACAAGAATATCTCCTAAAGGAGAATAATGAGTACATCTCTAGAATCAAAACAATTTAAGGATTGTTGTCACAGCTACAACACTTGTAATGTAGCAACCTTAGAAATGTAGGTTAGAGGCATGATAATTTAAAACAATCAAACCTGGAGTCTTCACTTCCAGTGTGTTGTTCCTCTAAATGCAATGAGATCCCTTTGGATCCACGATCACAGCAAGGGTTCCTTCCTCCTGCAAGTACCCTTATGACAATAATGCAAATAATATTATACAAGTGCATACCTGAGAGTGTACATTGTCGGTTCTTCAGTTTGCTTGTTGATTTGTTGCAGGAGCTGGTTTCTTCTGTCGTAAGATCTATTACTAGGAGAGATTCTTTAGGAGACAACCACTTTCCAATCATTCATCTTTTAATCCTGGGTGTTCCACCTATTAACTCTTGAAATTCTGCTGGGGATACATCTATATTAGTTCTGAGCTCTGCTAGAGAAAATACCCTCATAATTATGCATCTTTCATGATTGTTCATAACTCATGGATATCAAGTTGTTTGGGTGCCATTCTCAAAGTAAAGATGGATATTCTCCAACTATATGTTTCATGACATCAACCCTAAAGGGTACTTCATTATTCACTTAATCATCCTTAGAACTTGATTTTGAAGTGACAATCATGAGAGATAATGAATCTCCACCAAATTAGAGTCATCAATATCTTAGGTTCTGTAGGATACTAGTTCCAAAGTTTGCATAGCCAACAAAACTACTTGGAGGGGTACCCTCTTCCTATGCCATCAATGGGGTCCAAAGGGGTTGCAAACCAACACCCTTCTTCTTGTTGTATCCTCTCTCAGAATAGGTATAAATCATGGCTTTCTTATTGTTGTTAGTAGTTGCTTACATTTCCTCAGAAATCAGTCATAAATCTATTGTAATTTAACTCTGAAATTTACCATACATTTGTTGGAATGTACCTCAAAAAATTTACCCTACAACCTTTTATCTGTCATAGAAATTCACCTCAGATTTTGACCTTAAAAAAATGTGGACTGTAAATTGTTTTGAGTCCGTGGTTATGGTTGCCCCAAGAAATCCTGGACTGTCGGCTACCTCAGAAATTACCCCACCAAGAATGATCCAGGTTGATATCGGTGGCCACCCACCTCTTCCAACTAGCTCAAAATAGTTTTCTGACAATTTTGGCAATTTACTATTTTTAGCAGTGTTAACTTCTGGGGCCATTTTGAGGGCCTAAATGAAGTTTTTTCGGGATCGAGCTTCTTAATAATAGTTAAAGGCATGATTGAACCCCCAAAATGAATTTCCTCGATGATACTTTTCCAACGGGCTATCATACGCCTAAAATAGAGATCGTATGCAAAAGTTACGACCCCGGGAAGTTGATGTACTAACTTACCCAAATGGGGCCCGCATGACTTTTGGCGCTTCATCTCCTAGGGTTAGGTTTTTGGATGTCTAGGGTTTTTGGAATTCCTATTTATTGTAAAAAGTACTTTAGAGCCTCATTGTAATCATTTTCTTGCAAATGAGTGCTGCAGTCACATCTCTTCTCAGAGATAAGCCGCCACCATTCCAGCAAGCTTGTTTCCGCTACATTTTACAGTTTCAACATATTTCCTTATTGAATAGAAAACCATTTTTACTGTATTTCTGTTATTTTGTGTTAAGAACCTATTAATAATCTGTAGTCATTTCATTTTGCTGATAAAATCTGGATCAGTGGTATCATAGCGGTCTGCTCCTTGTCGTCTTAATGCATGTCCCCAACGAGGTCGGAGTACAAAGAGTTGGGTCTCGAGCTTGTTTCTCTTGAGGACAAAAACTCTTACACACCCAAGCGACCTCTCATGGCAGGAGAAAAGAAAGGCGACATGATATGAGATCTTTTCAAACTGTTGATTGAGGAAGCCCTCACGCAACAAAGGAACAAGATGATGGATAGTTTCACGCAAATCCTTCGACGACTACCAATAGGCGACACATCTTCTTTGAGCGGAGGCACCACCCCCTTCAAGGTACAAATAAACTTCGATATTCCTATATTTGAAGGTCAGATAGACGCATATGTTGTAAACAAGTGGTTGAATCTACTAGAAGGGTATTTTTCTATCCATAACTTTTCGAATACAAAAAAGATTATTTTTGCGCTCCTCAAAGCCGTTCCCCACGTCAAAGATTAGTGGGAAACTTTCTGTGAGCAAAAGGAAACAGATGAACCCTCACTATTTATAGTCATGACCACCTGGGATTCCTTCAGGGATGCTATTAAGGAACAATAATACCCTATTGGAAGTTATGACGACTTGTATACCAAATGGACCACACTGCAATAAGAAAGAGACCAAGCAGTGCCAGATTTCACGAATATCTTTCATACCTTGTGCACCAAGCTAGGTATCAAAGATTCATAGTGACATCTGGTGCTCAAGTATCGTGACGCTCTGCATAGATACATCCAAACTGAAATGGAATTTTTGGACATCTCATCCTTGGGCAGGACTGATCTGAAAATAGAAGGC